>OX422140.1:294995394-295273394 GCA_949129095.1 Volucella bombylans
GTAGGAATATTTAAAATATATATTAAATTCTTATTATTAGTTGCGATTCTTATTTCAGCAAATTCGAGTGCTTCATCAATATTGACAAATGGAATATTATTTAAAGTTAACAATTTCTCTGTAATATTTATTTCAGTGTCTGATAGTATAAAGGAATTTGCAATATTAGCTTTTGCCCAATGAATGGCGTAAGCAATGTTAATTATCTCTTCTTTAAGTAGTTCTAACTTATATTTAATTTTTAATATAGAATCATTGTTATTTATTTCATTTTCTTTAAAAATTTTAATTATTTCATTAGTTACATTTGACAGTTCATTAATCTTGTTAATGGTCATTTTATTAATTACTAATTGATTATTATTATTTTGTAAAACACCATTCATTTTTTCTGTTACAATTTCAAAGTCGTGGTGGTCCGGAGAACCCGCGATCCATTTCCACGCAGTGCCAATTAAGTCTATTGAACGTTTACTCTTATTATTTATTCTAAGCCTATCTAAGTATGACTTAATTCTAAGGACTTCGTAGGAAAGGATGTGGTATAAGGGATGGTTGGTTTTGGTGGTTGACCTTAATGTTACTTCCAGATTTTTTAGAGTTGTGTCGTAAGCCTCTATATCGATTAAGTGTATAATTTTGAATGAGCCGTTTTGGAGTTTTGCTCGTCCTGCGTCAATTTTGATCAGTTGGGAGTTGGAGTAGTCCAAGATTTGTACGCTTGCCATGCACAATGGCAGCAGTATCCTATTGAGAAGGTTGATTTTTAATAAGACTTTTGTGTATGACTTTACCTGATTGTGTAATAACAGTGGAGTTTTTGTTTTCTAAAACTGTTTCTTCTCTATATTTTGGTGTAAGTTTATTTCCTAATCTATTATTAATTTTTACGTATATTTTTTCTCCTATTGCATAGTTCTTAAGTGCTGTTTTGCCTTTGTTGTGATACTTTAAGTCGGCTTCCTGTTTATCTTTAATTTTTTTAATATTGTCCTGTCTAACTTTTTCTAATTCTTTTAAGTCATTAAGTAGTTGTCTGCCGAAGAATACTTCGGTGGGTTTCTTTCCAGTTGTAGAATGTATGGATCTATTGTATTCAAAAATTGATCGATCTAATAGTTCTGAGAAGGTTGTATGGGAGTTTTCTGCTTTCAGGCAGCGAATTAGTTCTGAAAGGGTCGAATGAAACCTCTCCACTTGACCATTCGCAGAACTCGTGTATGGGGGAACTTTAAATACTTTAATGCTAAACATGTTCTCTAACATGAATGTTATTGAACTCGAATTAAACGACTTTTCGTTATCCATTATTACAATTTGTGGAACCCCGAAGGATAGGATAAGTTCTCTAAGAGCGGGTTTAATGTCTTCGGTTGCTCTTGTTTTCAATATTCTAGCTAAAGCATACTTCGAAAACTTATCTATTGCGGTAAGAATTATTTTTTTATCTGTAAAGTATATATCGATATGTATTATTTGGCCAGGATATTCGGGTATAGGGGTTGGTTGTAATTCAGGTTTACTGGGATGCCTATCGTACTTATGTTGCTTACATATTGTGCATGCTTTAACAATTTTTGCTATCTTTGAGCTCATCTGTGGGAAATAATAAGTTTGTAAAATTTGTATTTTATTTTCTCGACCATTTCGATGTGCTCTGTTGTGTTCTCTTATAATCTCGTTCTCTTGGCTATTCTTGTCGGTGAGATCAGTAACCATTTTCCTTGCAAAGCGTGTTCGATATTGCCTAAAATGAGTTGGGTAAATTTTTTGGATAATGCCTAATATTCTTTCTACTGTCTTAAGTCCATTAACAACTGATGGGTTAAGGTACTGTTTAAAGATGCTAATGAGTTTCTCTTCGGTATATTCTGGTTCGGTTATGATATGACGGTGATAGGTAGGAAAGACAATTTGGAATAGATAAGATGAAGTATTACCCATATTAAGAATAATCTGATTCTTAAAGACGTTGACCGGAGTATCCACTATCTGGATGAGATCTTGTCCAGAGCTTTCGTCACTGTGCTGGGTGACTGTGAGGGAATTTACTTGAGAGTTTCTAGGAGGCCGTGATAGGGCATCTGCAACAACATTGGATCTTCCAGGCTTGTACGCAAGTTCGTAGTTATACTCTTCAAGTATAGCCTTCCAACGTTTCATTTTACTGTTGTTATTTTTATGACTCAAGGCGTATGTCAATGGCTGATGATCTGTGAAGATCTTAAATTTGGTTGAACCATATAAATAACCTCTTAGTGATTTTAAAGCCCACACTATAGCAAGCATTTCTTTCTCGTTTGCTGCATAGTGTTCTTCGGTTTTTGTAAGTGTCCGAGAAATAAAGGTAATTGGTTTGTCATCTTGTGACAATACGGCTCCTAATGCATAGTTGGATGCATCAGTAGTTAAGTGAAACTCTTTCGAAAAATCTGGATGACTTAAAATAACGTCTTCGGAAATCAAGGAGGATTTGATTTTTTCAAATGCGTCGTTTGCATTTTCATTCAGTTGGATGACTTTTTTAGTTGAGGCAGTCTTGGACGTTCGACCATCCTCCCCTCTTAAGAGAGTTGTCAAGGGTTTTGCTAATTTAGCATAATCCTTGATAAATCGACGGTAGAAACCTGATAGGCCTAAAAACGAGCGCAATTCTTTCAGATTTTGAGGAGAAGGAAATTCGGCTATTGCCTTGACTTTATTGGGGTTAGCTTTAATACCTTCGGCCGAGATGATAAACCCAAGGAATTCAACTTCCGGCTTGAGGAATTCGCATTTGTCAAGCTGGACTTTGAGATTAGCACTTTCAAGAGTCTTGAATATTTCCTCCAAGTTGTTAAAATGTGTTTTGACATCTTTGCTGAAAACTACTATGTCATCGATGTAGACATAGCAGATTTTGCCGATGTGATCTCTAAGGATGTCATCCAGCGCTCTTTGAAAAATGGAAGGGGCATTTTTCAACCCAAAAGGTAGTCTAACAAATTCGTATTTTCCGTTGTTAACGGAAAACGAGGTTTTCTCAATATCTTCCTCGTGCAGAGGTATTTGGTGGAAACCGCTCTTGAGATCAAGCACAGAAAACCATTTGTTTTCCCCTAGTTGGGATAGAACTTCGTTCGATTCGGGGATAGGGTAACGATCGGGTATCGTTACCGAATTAAGTTTTCTATAATCGACTACCATGCGGTACTTCTTTTGTCCTGAGGCATCAGCTTTTTTCGGTACAATCCATACCGGAGAATTATATGGAGACCGTGAAGGTCGTATAATTCCATCGTTTAATAATTCTTTTATTTGCTTGTCTATTTCCTGTTTTAGGGACATTGGATATGGGTAATATTTTGAGTAGATAGGATCTGAAGTTGTGGTACGAATTCGTCCTTTAACTGTAGTAGTAAAGGTAAGTTTTTCATTTGGTTCAGCAAATAGATTGGGATATTTCATTGTGAGAGAATTGAGTGTATCTCTTTGATCTTGTGTCATATGATCTGTTCTGACACTTATGTTGTGAATGGTTTCAGACACTTGTTGTTTCAATTTAACTGTAACATTATTATTGATTATCATTTGATTTTTATCCGAAAAGATGATGGCTGATAATTCTTTAAGTGTATCATTTCCCAAGATGGCATGGAAAGATTTTAAAGAGGGTAATAGGAAAAATTTAATCGATTTCTCAATACCGAATAGCTTAATTAATGTATGATGGGAGATTTCAATATTTCCACCAATTGACTTGGCATGGAAATTCCGCTGATTTATAATAGGATTTTTTACGAGGTGTGGTTGAATATAATTTTTGTTGGACCCGGTGTCCACAAGAAATTTCAAAATTTTATTGTCATTCGTCTTGCACTCAAAGTACGGCAAGGACGAATTGGTTATTCTAAAAAATGAACATCTACAAAATCATTAGTGTTTTGCTCAGATGATTCATTTCTTCCTTGACTGTTCAGATAGTTTTCTAAAGTTTGTTCGTCAACAGCAGAGTTGTCCATTGCAGTATTGTAGTCCATGATTTCTGTTTGTTGTTGATTTTCTAAGCCGCTGTCTTGTTCCGTAGAGGCTTCAATGTGGAAATTGCGTTGCTGTTTGTTCGGTAAAACATGTTGTTGTGAAGGTACCATAGGTCTTTTTGTAGCTGGTGGCCAGTTCTTTGCTGTTGGTCTATTCGTGTAGTCTACATTACTGGTCCTTATGGTGGTTGTTTCCATAGGTACCACTTTCCCGGAATTATTGGGGTTATATTGTTGGTTATTTTGTTGATAATTTTGAGGATGCGGTTGAGGATATGTTTGGGAATAGTTTTGGGGAAAGGTTTGAGGATTCGGCCTTTGATTTGATTGATAGTAAGTCTGTTGAGAATTTTGAGGTTGCGTGTTTTGGGGACGAGGTGGAGGGCGCGATGTCAAATGCATTGGTTGTTGTGGTAGGTACACAAGCTGCGGATAGAAGGTATGAGGATTGCCACCTTTCCGTGGAGGAATTGGTGGATTTGGAGGTGGTCTTCGCATTGCTCCGGTACTATGATTTGCATAGTTAGATCGGAACTGTTGATTCTCAAGTTTCTGACAAAGATTAAGAGCGGTAGGTAGATCTGCCGGTTCTCTCATTGCCAGTAGCCTAGGTAGGTCACCTTTGAGACCCCTTATAAAGGTGTCTAACGCCTTTACCCTGTAAGACTCGGTTAAGTGATGTAAAGCATCAGGGGGAAGTTCCATACTTGAGACTTTGTTCTGTATTAAGGACAGATGATTGTATACCGTCTGGTAATATGTCTCGATGGAGCTATTACCCTGGATGAGAGTCGTCATCTGGTACTCTAATGTACCCAGATCCCGTCTATCGGCGTAATGCAATGTTAGGCATTTTGTAATACAACTCCAGTTTAAAGGTGTATTATAGGACTCGAGAATTGCATCGGCATTCCCTACTATCTTGTTCCGAACTACATTTAGGATACCAAAATATTTTGGTGTCCCTCTCAATCCTTCGTAAATGCTGAGGATTCTTTCGACGCTTTTGCGCCAAGAACTGAATTCTCCTGGTGTTCCAGAAAATTCTCTCAAGCATCTCACAACGTCCGGAACTTTGTCGAGGTCGTTTAGATTGGCTCTATGTTCAGCAGAAATGGTTTCGTCAATCCCTCTATTGAATTGGTTATTGGGATTAACTAATGACTGCACCACTTGATGGCAGATTCGGCTTGCGATTCCTGCTATTAATGCTTCCAATTCAGGAGTAGCATTAACTGAAATGTTTTGACTTGGTGCACCTGAAGTTGAAGGTGCAGAGATCGGTTGACCATGGTTAAGAACACCTGGTCGAATAATTGGGTCGGTCATTTCGAGAAGTAACTTAAGGAACGCAAAAGGAATTTAGGGATAACTTGGGACTACGAACTTTTTGTTGTAAAATTATTTAAAAATTAATTTAGACAGATATATAATCAAATTATTATATGTTAAGAAAAAATGTTTATAATGTGTACTAAATAAAATTTTTCGAGAGAAGAAATATGTATAAGAAGCGTCTATAATTATGAAATATTTTCATATATTTTTATGGTTTTTTTTTTTTTACTGTTTTTAATGTGCAACTAGTTTCACTTATATTCTAATTCTACTTTAACGTTTTTGAATTTTCACTTTCACTTATTAATTATCAATATTTTAAATAATTAAGTCTAGTATTACGTCGTTAAATTAATAATATATAAATTTAAAACAAATCGTATGAATATATTTTCTTAAATCTAGCTTACATAAAACTTAGCTTCATGTCCAGCGCTGGTGGAGTAGGTTTTTTTCCTTTTTGTAGACACTACTGGGGGACCTTTCTCCACACTCCCTCGCTGTCGACTTTATCTAACGATTTAGTCCTTTGTTGGTGATGGCCCAGTTTAATTGTATGTTGGAGCTGCTTGAGGTCCTTCTGTGTTGGTTGATGGAGCTGCTTGAGGTCCTTGTGGCAGTGGAGCTTCTTGAGGTCCGGCACACTAAACACAACACTTTTTACACTTTTACAATTACTGGGCCCCACGTTGGGCGCCAATTAAACAATTATTTATTTATTTTTATTAAAAAAAATATTTTTATTTTACTATTCACATCGAGTACCACTTAAAGACTAAACTAACAATAACTTTATACTTCTAATGAAACCTATGTTTCTAATGCATCCCAGTGTCCCACGGTTGCTCCAGACGCATCGTCAGCATTTCCGTTGATCGTTGGAGTCTGGTGACACAGGTGTTGGATCATATGTCCGGCATGTGGCGAGCAGAATTGTGGGAAAAGAATGTGTTCACGCTGCCTTCTCGTGAGTTCAACGTATTGTTCGTTAACTTGCATAAACAGACCCAATTGCAGGGAAAACCACTGCCACGAGTAACAGGCAGCAGATGGAATACCGCTTCACGAGGCGCAAAGAAGGACGAGCAAAAGAGGAACAAGCGATAACATTCGACTGTTCGCTTATCATCTTCCACATCGGACGACACATTCACAACGGAACTTACAACCATCGTTTGTGTATATAATGCGAAGCGGGTTGTTCTATTTTTGTCATTATCATTTTGTTAAGAGCAGAATACAGTCCATTTTTAAGAATAAATTAATCTGTGCGTTGGTTATTTTATTTTTGATTTTTCTTTCTTCCTCTGAGCGTTTCGAACACCCCCTTTCTATTGAAAGATTTTCGTACTACTACCCTAAACAGACATGCTACCGTAGGTCGTCCTTGTCTATAAATAAACGCCTACCTTTTTCCCGCTTTTCTCCCCTAATTCGTACGACCAGGGAGAGACTCTTCGGACAACCTCAAAGCGACCTACATACTTGGGGGCAAGCTTTGCCGTAAAATAATTCGCAGCATCGGATAAGACGAAATGCCTTCTCAAAACTAAATCCTTCGGAAAGAACTGAGTGTCTTAGTTTTATTTTTGTCAGTTTTATATGCATTTTATTTTCTTAACACTAACTCTTACATTCTAACAAAAAATGCTTAAATGCTAGCTTACAATTACTTAATAATCTTACACTAACTTACTGGCCCCACACAGGCACTCTAAGCTACTCTAAATTCGTATAACTATGTCCATCGACTTCATTTACATTTTCTTAGAACTATTTATTTTGTATACTTAAAGCTAAGAAAAAAATTTGTTAACAAAACTTAGCATATGGACATAATTTTTTATTTTTAATAAAAACTTAGTATCTAACTTAAAATAAACCTTAGCCTACCTAAACTAAATGTACAATACACACATAAACACACATAGACGTTATACACAATCATATACATATATCAGTATACACCTTTGTATAGACTGATATATGTATATGTTTCTTAAATGCTAACCTAAACCTATGTAAGCCGGCCATCGCTGTTTACAGAAAAAACAGATTGGTCAGCTCTGCCTCATTAGTGAGGCTGGTCCGTAATTGACGGAAACGACGACGAAACATCTTCTCCATCATTCAACCACCAGAAATGCTGGTGCTGCCGAACGACATCCCTCTTATCGCGATTCCCCACCGCCCTACTGAACCTGAGGCGATCCACACTGCCGTGTGCGACGTCTCTGTCGTAGTTGAGTCGCCTGTCCCCAGCTGTCCGAGCGACATGGAAGATTAACGGCACCGCTGATCTATCCTGGATCAACCCTTTCTGATCTAGGTAGAGGAATGCTTCCGGTGGAACGAAGTCGTCAGGGCGCACACTCTCGTGGTAAAGGTAATTGGGGTAGTAAGCCCCAGATATCAGGTTATTCGTCGAGGTCATTGCTCTTGCAATGTGCCTTCGAGTCAGCTTAATTACGAAGTTGTCCACTCGTATTAGGTTCGCCCTGTTGTAAAGGACCTAATTAGGATACAAATTTTTGTACTCCGACTCTGGTGTTCTATACAAGCGAAGACAGGCCCTAAGGCAAGCCCTCTCAAACACCCGAATCTTTTCCATTAAGCTTAATCGTACATTGAACCACACGGGACAACCAAATACCAGCATGGGCCTGATAAGGGCCATGTAGCAGATTACCTTTACCCTCGCATCGAACCTCTTTGTAAGGGCAAAAGCACCTTTAGCTCTGGCCAGAGCAGCATCTACATTTTTGCCAAAATATAGAAACTGATCTAGCCAGATTCCAAGGTATCTGACTACATTTCGACAGCAAGAGGATGTCCGCGTTGTCCAATGATCGAGAACTTTCTCCAATTTTTTCTGGTATCCCTTGAGGCTATAGACAACGGCGTCCTAAAGAGAATGGTTTCCGACTTCTGAAAGTTGATTTTCAACTTCCAGTCATCGCAAAATCGTCTTATCGTCGAAGTCACGCTGCAAGAGAGTATTAATGACCTCGATTTTTGGACCTGTTCTGTACGCTATCAAATCGTCTGCGTACGCAATAGTATGGGGAAGTGAACCTATCAAGTCGCTTGTAAAAATGTTGAATAGGATCGGCGAATTGACCGCACCTTGCTGAAGACCATTTTTAATTTGAAATATTCCAACAGAAATCACATCACCATTCTTCACGATGAACTGTCTGTTAGTTAGCATATTATAAAGAATGTACAAGAGTGGTTTACTGATCCCCAGCTTAGTCAGTTTATAGAAAAGACCCTCTAACCATACGGTGTCGAAGGCCTTCTCCAAGTCAACAAGGCAGCCACCAGTGCACTGTTTCTTGCCTTTGTTCCATTGGATATCGGACACCAGTTTAGACGCGGCATGTGAGATATCATGTCCCGCCTTAAAACCGAATTGATTATCCGGAACTATATGTTTGTCCTCAACCCACCTAGACAGAGCTCTATTGATTACCTTTTCAAAAACCTTACTGATATTCGGAAGGAGACTTATCGACCGGAGATTCGCCGGATTGGATATATCCTTTCCCTTTTTGGGGATAGGTTGAACCACCGCCGTTTTCCAATGCGCTGGATAATGTGCATTATTCATTGCATTATTAAACAGGGTGGTGTAAATGTCCACCGCTTCTAGAGGAAGATGTCGAAGCACGATGTTCGGAATACCATCGGTCCCCACCGATTTCTTAGCCCTGATTGTGTCGAAGATCTCATGGAGTCCTGCCTTCGAAATGAACGGGGGTAGGTCACCCTCTCTGGCAATGACGTTATTTGCCATATTTTCGTCGCTAAACCGGGTGAAACCAGAGCCCTCGGATCGCCAGTTCCCTATTTCATTTCGAATGCAGAAGTCGTGCACCAAGACGCGATTGTCCAGGTCGTAATTAGGGCCAATGTTATCAATGGCCTTATATACTTCCTGGAAAGTGGCCCCTATGGCCTCAACCTTCTCCTGTGGATCCTCGATCACAAAAAAGTCGTCATCATCAGCGGCCTCATTTGGATCAATGCCTGCTATTGTCAGTAACCGTTCGTTGTCCGTTGTCCGGGCTATTTTAAGACACTGAAGGTCGTTTTGATTTTTTCTCCGAAATAGTTTATTTATATGCGGAAACATATTCGGGTTGCTGGTGTTTACAGCCCGAACCTTGTTGTTCCAATACAAACTTACAGAAATTCTGTAATTTTCTTTTATTAGCGTTTGAATATTTTTAATCGACGACTTCAGTGTCCTAATCTCCGGGTCTTGTCGGTCAGTTAACTGTCTGTACAAGTTTTTAAGTCTGGTCAGAAGTCTACTTTTCTGTCGGTGCAGTGCGTCAATAGTAGGATTGCGGAACAGGTCTTCGTTAGTCGTACGTCGATACCGCGGTATTGTAGTGTCCATAGTTTGTTTAATTGTCTCGTACATTTCTTTTAGGTAATTGTCGATCTCCTCGTTTGACAAATTCCTATTGGACGGTGGGTGGCTCGTGTTCGAGGAGAGCGCTCTAGTCAAGGTTGCGGAGAAGCGTGTCCATCGAGTCTTACTGTAGTTGTAGGAATATCTTTGGACAAACTCCTCCAATTCCGCAATTTCGTTGGGAACTGTAATTTCGGTGCTAAAACCGCAATGGTCGCTGTCAGACACGAATGTGAGCAGACAGTTTAATGTTTGTAAATTCGTACCTGTCAGTCGTATACGTTCGTCGTACAGCAGTAGATCCAAATAAGACCCGCCTCTGGGAAACGACGGGTTATCTGTCGCTTTAAGACCGAGTCTGTACATGACATCGTGCTGACCCCACCAATCGAGTAGTAGGTTCCCTCTAGTATTTGGCAAATTATTTCCCCAATCTCTATGTCTAGCGTTGAAATCCCCGCCGATTATAAAATAATTCTCACCCGATTCCAGCCTCAGAAGTCGAAAAAGCGTGTCGAGCTGTGTAATGAATAGGGTGGATTGTGAAGCCTCAGGTGCATAAACAGAGGCCAAGTACAGCCGCTTTCCACTGCGGAGCGGGATGTAAACGACGACTGCATCCAACACCCGGAACCTGCGCAACACGCCCTTGTACACTCTGTGAAATTTTATACCCTCTTTAATGAAGATCGCGACACCGCCTCATCGTTTGGATCTGGGCCGGTTTCTTCTTCTAACAATATAATTATTGTACTCCAGTTTGTGCTTATCGGTTAGCTTTGTTTCGCTAGCGAAAAGCACGTCAGGAGTTTGGTCTTGTAGCAATTTAGACATTGCGGCTCTTCCTTCGATCCCAATCAATGAATTCACATTCACCGCAAGGACCTTCAAAGTTTGCTCCACGATGTGCGTACCCATTACGGCATGTGTTGCCTTAGGCCCGGCAGCAACGCCTAGATCTGGTCCACCCGCTTGGCCTGTTCTTGAACCTGCTTTTGCAGCTGAGCCATCTGCCCTTGGATTGCGAGCAAGATGGCTAGCATGTTGGGTGCAGCTTCCGTTGTTCTCGGCATCGGAGCCGGAGAAGCAACAGTCGCTTGCTGTACCGTAGCCCCCCTACCTGACGCCATTTGGGCGTAGGAAATTTGGGGCGTGACGGCTGGTGTTTGAAACCTCAAAGGTGAACGTTTGACCTCCACCTTCTGCTGCCGAGCCAATTTTGCTTTTTTAATTTCGGTGAACTTAGGACAACCCCGATAGTTTGCGGTGTGTCCCACGTTCCCACATAATACGCACGAGAGCTGCGACCTATCGGATGCTCCGTCAACACCCAGAGCACACTCCTCGGAACTGTGGTTCTTTGCGCACTTCACGCATCGAGGCTGCATTTGGCAGTTCGACGCGGCGTGCCCGAACCTCTGGCAGCGAACGCATTGTATAACGCCTTCGCTCCTTTTTAGTTTTTCCCAGTGAACCACCTGGTAGTCTAGGACATTGATACTCCTTAGACTATCCAGACGGCTTTCGGGACTGAGCTGCACCAGGAAGAACGGCAGACTCCGTTTCTCCCGCCTGGCTCTAGCTGTGGTAAACGGCTTTACCCCCACAAACTTGAGTCCTTCGCACTCCTTCTCTTTGAGCAGTGCCAAGATCCCCTCAGGATCAGAAGACGGTTCCAACCCCTTTAGCAGCATCGATTGCCGCTTTTCACATTTTGGTGTAAATGAGTAGTGCTCCGTCGTCGTTTCCTTTAGGAGCTCTTTCACTTTCGCGTAGCCCTCCACTGTATTACAGTGGATGGCATGGCGATCGTTCCCCAATCTCATAATTTTAAAATTATTACCAATGACCAACTTACACAGGTCCTTGGTTTCATTTACCTCTAGTTTATAGGTGTTTATAGGAGGCACCTTCTCCTTCTTCTTCTGCTGCTGCTGTTGTTGTTGCTGCTGCTGCTGCTGCTGTTTTTTGTGGTTGCTGTTGTTTTTGTTGATGCCGTTGTTGTGGCTGCTCTTGTTGTTGTTGCTGGTGTTTTTTCCGCTTTTGTTGGTGTTGTTGTTGGCTCTGCTTTGGAGCAAGTAGCGTCTGCTGTTGTTGCTGGGATAATTCTTCCTCTTCTCTCTTCCTTCTGACCATTTGCCTTTCTTTCATGGCCAGTACCCTTTGTTGCAGCATTTTGATGCTGCTACTTATGGCCATCATTTCTTCCTCTTCATCTTCCGTTTCGCTCTGTGCCAATGTAGCGAAACTGTTCCCTTCCCTCACTCCACCAAGCAGTTTTACAGTGGAAGTTGGTTGGGCGGGACGTTGAACTATGTTGGAGGATGGCCTGAGCTTCCTCCTTCTCTTAGCCGTTGGAGTTTGGCTTGAACCGCTTGAGGCCTCGCCTGATAAGTCCGCAGGTCCCGCTATTGGAATAGCGGACCGCACTCCACAATCCATCACGTGTGTTTGATCTCTTTGTTTTTTTTTTTTCTTTACACTTCACTTATTATTTCAGTAAAAAAAAAAAAAAAACAATATCTCCCGTTGGGAATCGAACCCAGTCCACCGAATCGCCACACCAAGTATGATGTCGTCCGAGTGTTTGCCACTTCGGCTACCGGCCACTTGATACTTTTTTTGTTTCAACGCTTACTATATTTGTTTTCTTCACTTGTGAAGCCGAACACGAAAATGCGTCTTATCGCCACTAAGGTCTATGTACGACTGAGAACTGAGTGTCTCTCCTCCTTAGGTTGTACAATTTTCCCGATTTTCTAGCTGCGACGCGCATTCTATTCCTTACGTCTTCTGCTACCTCACCTAAGGCTTTTGACTAGGCCTGAACATCAACAGAGCGATCGGCTGTAAAACCATTTGAAGGAACCTCAGACCCATCACCCCTAATTGGCATCTCCCTCCCAAACAAAACGAAGTATGGTGACTCCTTGAGGACTTCGTGTGTTGAGGTTCGAATGGCACACGCTACTTTGGGTAGAAGCTCATCCCATTTCCGGTGATTCTCGGAAGCATAGGCACGAAGTTTTGTCTTTAGCGTTTGGTTATACCGCTCCGCCGGATTGGCTTGCGGGTGGTAAAGTGCAGTGAAATTCAGGGTGACCTTGTAGGCATCGGCCAAACCGGCCATTTCCTTGCTCTTAAACTGCACTCCATTGTCACACACAATCCATTTAGGGACCCCAAACACTAAGAACACTTGCTCTTCGAGAATAGCTCGTACGGATTTGGCGGTTGCTGTTCTAACCGGGAAAAACAAGGCAAATTTTGAAAAGAAGTCGACAACCGTCAAAATGTAGCAATACCCCTTAGTAGACCAAGGAAGTGGTCCTACAAAATCCACGCATAGCAGCTCCCAAGGTCTGCTGACGTTACACCTCGAAGCCATCAGTCCTGCAGGTTTGCGTAGGTCAGGTTTCACCGTCTGACAGACTGTACATGCACGGACGTACTTTGTGACACTTGTTTTTAGCTTCGGCCAATAGTAGCTTCTCGCCACCTTGTCTAGCGTCTTTTGTACCCCACCGTGCCCACTCAAAATGTCATCGTGGCATTGCCTTAGGATTTCGGACCGACTTTCCCTCGGAACTACTCGCTTCCACTCACCACCCTGGGTCATCAACTTCGGATATCTCATGCGTGCTCGCTTGAACAGGTTACCCTCTTCCAGTCTCCAGTCTGGAAATTTTTCATCACCTCCAACATCTTTAGGTACCACGAGTCCCCCGTAGCTAAGGAGATTGAAGACAGCTCTTCATTTACCCTCGATAAAGCATCTGGGACCAGATGATCCTTACCTTTCCGGTGTATGATTTTAAAATCATACTGCTGCAATTTGACAGCCCAGCGAGCCAGCCTACCCTGCGGGTCTTTCAAATTGTTCAACCACAGTAACGAATGATGGTCAGTCAGTACAGTGAAACTACTACCTTCTAAATAGGGATGAAGCTTTTCCACGGCCCAAATAACAGCCAGACATTCTCTTTCCGTAGTGGAGTAGTTCCTTTCGGTTCTTGTCAGGGATCGGCTAAGATAGCTAATCACCTTTTCGCCTTCACCAGGTTGTTCTTGAGTGAGAACGGCTCCTATCCCACAACCGGAGGCGTCTGTATGTACAGTGAAGGGTAAACTGAAATCAGGGCATTTGAGTATTGGCGGTGAAATCAACATCTCTTTCAGCGTGCAGAATGCTTTTTCGCAGCTTTCGTTCCATTCAAAGCGGCGCTTCTTCTTGAGAAGCCCGGTAATTGGGGCAATCAAATCCGAGAAGTTGTGAACAAAACGCCTATACCACGACACCATACCGACAAATCTTCGCACTCCAGATACCGTCACTGGCCGTGGGTACTCAACCATACATTTAACCTTTTCCGAATCCACTAAAAGGCCTTTTCCATTTACGACATAACCAAGGTACCTTAGCTCTGGCTTACAAAGTTCGCACTTGTCACGACTCAAGACAAGACCGGCATCCTTAATTCCCTGCAGCACTATGCGCAAGACTTCCAAATGATTCTCATAAGTTTCAGCCACAATTATGACATCATCCAAGTACACAAAGACGTTCGGTTCAAGGTCGGCTCCGATGACTGTATCAGTAAAACGCTGCCAAGTCGCTGGGGCATTATGTAGCCCAAAAGGCATGCGACGAAATTGATACAGCCCCTTTCCGGGGATAGTGAACGCCGTGTCCTGTTTTAATGCCTCGGACATAGGTATTTGCCTGTAGGCACACTTGATGTCAAGCGAGGAAAGATATTTAGCATTTCGAAGTTTGTCAAGGGTTGCAGAGACGTATGGTATTGGGTACGCGTCGCGCTCGGTTACTTGGTTGAGCTTATGGAAGTCCACACAAAATCGGTATTTCCTATCATTTTTGTTGATTAACAAAATTGGTGACGACCATGGATTTGAAGATGGCTCAATGACCCTGGCTTCCAGCATATCGCCCACTTCTTTATTAATCTGTTGCTGTACTATGGGAGAAATGGCACAGTATTGTTGTTTGATAGATGGGGCACTGGTTTTAATAACGTGCTGAACAAGCGAAGTGCAACCCAGGTCTTCGTCCATCGATTGGAGGATCCCTTCAACGAGTTCATTGAGCCGATTTCTTTGCGTATCGGTCAGCAAAAAGCCCTCTTCCACCCCTAGTACTTCCTCTCCAAAGCTGCAGGCCCGATTTTTGAGATCCGGTGTTATTGAGAATAATTCCCAAAAATCGGCACCCAAAATCAAACTATGCGGTAACTTTGGTATCAGAAGCATTTCCATTACCTTCATCGTATTCTCCACCTTAAGTTTCAGCCACAATTATGACATCATACAAGTACACAAAGACGATCGGTTCAAGGTCGGCTCCGATGACTGTATCAATAAAACGCTGCCAAGTCGCTGGGGCATTATGTAGCCCAAAAGTCATGCGACGAAATTGATACAGCCCCTTTCCGGGAATAGTGAACGCTGTGTACTGTTTCGATGTGTCGGCTCTACACCACCCTGCTTAATAATGCAATGAATAATGCACATTATCCAGCGCATTGGAAAACGGCGGTGGTTAAACCTATCCCCAAAAAGGGAAAGGATATATCCAATCCGGCGAATCTTCATAAGTCTCCTTCCGAATATCAGTAAGGTTTTTGAAAAAGTAATCAATAGAGCTCTGTCTAGGTGGGTTGAGGACAAACATATAGTTTCGGATAATCAATTCGGTTTTAAGGCGGGACATGATATCTCCCATGCCGCGTCTAAACTGGTGTCCGATATCCAATGGAATAAAGGCAAAAAACAATGTACTGGTGCCTGCCTTGTTGACTTGGAGAAGGCCTTCGACACCGTATGGTTAGAGGGTCTTTTCTATATGCTGACTAGGCTGGGGATCAGTAAACCACTCTTGTACATTCTTTATAATATGCTAACCAACAGACAGTTCATCGTGAAAAATGGTGATGTGACTTCTGTTGGAATATTTCAAATTAAAAATGGAATTAAAAGAAACAAGGTTCCATAGGGAATTGAACAACCTACGACGCCCCAGTGGGAAGCTGTGAGCGCTACCTTGACGCCAAGCCCCAACCATGGGGATGATGCACTGACCACGGCATGAGTTTTCACACCAAATTGGACGAAAATCTTTCAAAAAAATTAAACCATACTAAAGTTTATTGTAACACCGACTCTAACTCGTTAAGAATTTTAAATCTTATATTTAACAACATTACCAGATACATTTACAATCTACGACGTTACGACCACGCATCACAACACTCAATAAAAACCTTTGGCTGCTCCTTTGTTAACTTTTTGAAAATCAAAGCTTTGTGCTGCATCCACTAAGTCATGCGAACTGGCCAACCAGACTATATCTATAGGAAATTGGACTTTCCAGTTTCGCAGCGATCGCATATGATTATCCAACCAAGATACTCCTGCTCGGCGTCCGAACTCACTTTCTTTGTTTATACCACACGTCAGTGGAATTCTCTACCAATCGAAATAAGAAGTATCTCAAATCACCGCACTTTTAGAACCTCTCTCCTGAAATTCCTTTCATTATCCTAGTCTCCCTCTGAACATTAGCTTTAAATTTATATACATCAATAGAGTTCTGATAACATATGAATAATAAACTCATTTTCTTAATTTCCTTCTATCTTAGATTTATAATACTGTACACTTTTCTTCTAAATACTCTCTCGAATTTTTCTTAAGCCTTACGCTACTTACAAGAAATCATTCTATTTGTGAAAGTTATGTTTAAATAAATAATAAATAATAAATAAATAATATGCCCCAAATAATTTGTACTCAGGTCGGCAAAATTGCACTTATTTACTTGGATCTTCAAATTGCATTCCTTAAGCTTTTGAAATATTTTTCTGAGCGAATCAAGGTGCTCATCAAAGCTTGTAGAAAAAACGAGAATGTCATCCAAGCAAACAACACAAGTTTTATTTATGAATTCTTTGAGAATATTGCTCATGAGTATCTGGAATGTTGCGGGGGCATTTCTTAGGCCAAATGGCATTCTCAGAAACTCATAGTTACCGTTTTTGATTGAAAAGGCAGTTTTAGCTATGTCCAGCAGATCAACTTTGATCTGGTGAAAGCATTTTACAAGGTCGATTGCTGTAAAATAGTTACTCTTGCCGAGTTTATCGAAAAGGTCATCCATGTTAGGCATGAGAAATCGGTCCACTATTGTCACGGCGTTAAGCTTCCTATAATCGACTACAATGCGCCAATTTTTTTTTCGCTCTTATTATCCTTTTTAGGCACAACTCAGATGGGTGAATTATTTGTCGATCGACTTCGCTGCAATGAATCTCATGGTACCGATATAATTTTGTATAAATTGGTGCGTCATTTCTTGTTTTGATTTAATGACGTATTTCATTAATAAAGGTTAGAATATCGCCTTCTTTATAGAAAATTTACTTAAATTAGTACAGTCAAGATTTAAGTTTTGATAAATTGGAATTGCTAAGGAGTTTTGGAAATACTTTGCTTGGAATTTCATTTTCAAATTTTTTAATACAAAATATAGGGTTTTCCAGTAAGGACTTGACAATTTTTTTTTTTTAAATAAAACGCAAACCATTTGAGATATTTCAAAAACTTTATTATCGGCTTGAAGTACAATCAAAACATTTATGAATGGAACTCGACTTCGTTCATATAGCCACCGCGGGCACGTTTGCAGCTGTCGATTCGTTGAACCCAATTTTCAACGACTCGGCCACACTTTTCGCCCGAGACGGCCGCTATTTCGCGTTCAATGTTTGATATGAGCTCTACCAACGTCGTCGGCGTGTTGGCATAAACCAATGACTTAACGTAGCCCCACAGAAAATAGTCAAGCGGCGTTAAATCGCACGAACGAGGCGCCCAACCGACTGGCCCATTTCTTGAGATAACACGCTCACCGTACTTACTCTTCAATAAATCGATTGTAGCGTGTGGCTTGTGGCATCATCCTGTTGAAACCACATGTCGTCCAAGTCCATATCTTCCAATTCGGGCCAAAAATAATCGGTGATCATGGCGCGATAACGCTGACCATTCACAGTAACGTGACGATCGTTATCGTCGACGAAAAAATATGGCCCAATAACGCTGCCGGCATGCAAACCGCACCAAACAGTTTTTTTTTGTGGATGAAGTGGTGATTCATGCAGCACATGTGGATTTTCACCCGACCAATAACGCATATTTTGCTTATTTGACACTGCGACCAACCCGTTGTCTCACCGACATGGCAACATCACACAACGAATATGTAGACTCAAATTTTTCCGCTAAACTTGTTATTGCCTGTCTACTAGGGCTAGAATTACAACCGAAAATTGGAGTTAACGCTCTTACTCGTAAAGTTGTAGTCACGGACTCCAAATTTCGGTAGAAAATTTGTATAATTTGCAGACGTTGCTCGCTCGTGTACTTTACCATGATGAAAATGTTGAATTTACTGGATAAATTGACAGTGACAGTTTATGATTACTGAAAGAGTGCGTTCAAAAATTAAATTCAAAGTTGCCAAGTTCCTATTGGAAAACCATTTACATAAGAAGGTTTAATAAGAAAACTATGGTTAGCGTACGTTTTTTCATCGTAGTTAAATTACATTGGTATGATTGCGCTGTCTAAGATGAGTCAATAATAGAGTTAAGTTCGCAGAAAATATGTTTTCCTATTACACCGTCAAAATTATCGTGAAAATGATACTCTAAAAAATCTAAAATCCAAGAAGTTTGGTTTTTTAATCCATGAAATAGAGGAATCCTATAAAATACAATTGTCTCAATATAACGGTCGAGGGCTTTGAGCGTATGGCCTTTTGATTGTATTCGCCATTTTGGATGACATATATTTTGGTTAATTATACTAAATTCTGACCAACAATCAATAATAAACCGTAGGGGTCTTATGTTGTTTTGGATAACAATATAGGGAAGTTTTTTTGTTCGTCCGGTTGATAATTGTGACAATGTGAACATTAATGACCCCGTTGGTTCATCGAGATGCCCGCTTGAATAATAGTTATTTTACAGTTGCCTGGATTGAGTCTTACTGTTACTTTGTCCAGGTTGATAGGTCTGTAAATTGTATGGTGAATCAGTAGCTGGTCTTTGCTGTGATTGAGTATGTCTTAAATAACTAAGTTGCCTTGGCAGGTAATTATTTCGACTTTGAGCAGAGTTATTGTATTGCCTGCTTGTTGGGAAAGGAATTATTTTTATTCGTGGATGCAGGATATTGGATTCCATTGGGACCTAGGTTTTGGTGATCTATTTCGATTATTATTTTATAGGCACTATGTAAAGAATGAGGATTGCGACTTAAAATAATGGATATATGTAGTAGATACTGGTAAATTATTTTTAAAAACATCAAGGGCAATTCTGTTATTAGACTCTATTAAATTGTTATCGATACTATTTTCATTAAGCAAAATCGAGTTATTTATTCTACTTAACAAGACGTTTATATCGGTGTAGAATTTTACGAGTGTTGGAGTTACGCGTTCTGTGCGAATACGGTCGATTAAGACATGGATTGGTAAACTTTCGCCGAAATTATCCCATCTTCCAAAGGCTTTGAGCTCATGCTAGAAATATTGGTACAATTTCTACTCGAGCGTTTTACTCTCTTCAGATAGTTGGTGTGATTTTCTTTCCTATTATTCCAGCTTACGAAACCAAACTTTGGACCCACGCCAAAAATAGTGTAGTAGTACTCAGGTGTTTTCCTCGTTTTTATGGTTTTTGTATTTATGAAGATAGTATGGTATATTTTTCGGAATTTAATTTGTATCTATGTTATGTGGATAGATATTTAAATTTTAGTGTATAAAGTGTGAGTCTGTATTTTTACTTTTTTGTCACTGTAACACGTTTATGTTAAATTGTTTTTTTTCTCACTGTTAAACATTTATATTAAATTTTTTTTTGTCATTTTTATTTTTAGCAATGCTTTATCATATTTTTTGTTGGTATAATGTTTATTTTAAGCCGAACTGAATAAGCTTTACCGACTAAACGACAAGTGGCAGAAAACTGTAATGTCGAAACTCAATCAACTGGGCTAATATCTTTAAGATTGTGGCTCAGCGAGCAAAAAAAACTTTACGCATTGAATCGTCTCGATACTGATCTCGAATTAATAAGTGTTTGTTAGTTCGTATTTGTGAATTTAATAGGACGCCATCTTATCAGCTACAGCTAATAATACGAGATTACCGAGATTACCTGATATGACGACCACTGACCTTTCTTTCTAGTTGTACTTGAAGACAAAAAGTGGAAGTAGTACAAACATTTATAGGATTAAAATATTTCATAAATGAAAAGCGGAATAAATTCCTTCAGCCCAACATAACAGTAATTCATAGCGTTTGAAATATATTAAAAACAATGAGTAATGCCAACGAAATTGATGACTTTGAATAATGCCAAGTAGCAGATTAGCCTTTGATTACTGTTCCTTTTTTTTGAGGATAAGCAAATGTCACTAGCGATAAAATAACTTATAACATATATTGCATATACGAGAACTGTATGTATGTGTTAGGCAAGAAAACGCATTTATTTATTTTTCAATATAGTCTCCCTTCAGTTCGGCACATTTTGTCCAGCGATATTCTAACTTTTTCAATCCATTAAAAAATATGATTTGTTGAACTCCGCAAAATAGGCCTCTGTTTCGGCGATGATTTCCTCGTTTGACGAGAATCGTTTTCCGCCAATCCATTTTTTCATGTTTGGAAACAAAAAGAAATCACATGGACTTTGACTTTGAGGTCGCTTTTCTCCAGAAAATGCGTAATAAATATAACGTTTATATTTGAGGAAACCTGCAGCAGGTAAAAAGAGGAACTTATGGTTTTTTACGTAGATTTCTAACAACAGTTGACAATAACAAGAATTATCAACTTTCCAATAGGTTTTTTTAAAATTCCATATCTATTAAAAAGTTTTAAAGTATGCTCGTCTATTTAACTACCTGTCAAAAACTTCATTTCTTTACCTCGTTCCTCAAAAGTTCTCAGAAAGAGTTAGGTTTCGGGTGTGAAGGCCTATTCGGCAAATTTACCAAGCAAAAATGGTATGAAAGATTAATTCATCAGTTAAATTTTTTACGCCAAGATTAAATTTGCTTAGAAACGCTATTTGAAATGTCTACACTTACAAAACAAGAATACGCAGACTTTGTTGACGTTTATGGGCTGAGCACAGGAAGTTCAACTAGAGCGCGACGAAGATACCATGAACTTTATCCTAACCGACGACTTCTTAGTGAGGGAGTATTTGAAAAAACGTATCGAAGGCTTCGAGAAATTGGATCAGTTTCAAATACACGACCTAACGCGAGAGCTCCGCAAGTTAGAACAATTTCGGCTGATATACTGGAAGCTATTACAACTGATCCGTCAATTAACATCAGACGCTCAGCTTTGCAATTCAATATCTTCAGACATAAAATTTCGAATGTACTGCATGGAGAATATCTTTATCCATACCACCATACACCTGTAAAAAACTGCTTCCCAATGATTTGACAAAGAGATTTGATTTTTCTAAGTGCTGGAGCGGAGCGGAGCGGTTGGATGACAACGAGTTTATTAGCAGAATTCTTTAGACGGAGGAATCTCGATTTACAAGAGATGGGATCAAAAATTTTCATAATCTTCATACACAGACAATTTACACATAAGGAGTCATATATCATTTCAATACAAATTCTTCCTCGATATGTGGGCAGGTATACTTGGAAACAAGTTAATCGGCCACTTCAAACTACCACCCAGGCTGAATTCTACAAACTATCTGGAGTTCTTGCCAAATGATTACCAAAACTATTGGAGAACGCTCCACTAATTCAACTAGCGTAATCATAATTCCAACATGAAGGGGCTCCAGCTCACTATGGTCTTGAGGTTAAAAATTGGCTAAATGAAGAGTAAAAAGAAATGGACCAGATCAGTTTACTGGGCTGCAAGATCTACCGACCTTACCGTATTGGATTTTTTGTATGGGGAAGAATGAAAGAACTTGTTTATTCAACCGAAATAGCAACTTTAATTGAAATGGAATTGCAGTCTCGAAGCGTCATCAAAAGTGAGGCAGCAGTTATCACAAACATTCATAGTAAAATCCAAAAACGGGCTCTAGCATGTATACAAAACCAAAGAGGACACTTTGAGCACCTATTATAAGTCTTTAAGTACTCGTACACACATAAAATAAAAACTATTCAAAACCACACAAAATCATTTTTTATTCAGAGCCTTTGGAGATTAAAGCAAAAAAACCCTTTTTTATAAATTTTACCTGCTGCAGATTTTTCCAAGTAAAGGGTCCGCCATCTAACGTTTTTTTTTCAACTAGTGCTTATTTCGTGAATGGTAACACTAAAATCTGTTTGTTTTTCTGCAAACTTATTGGTGACGTTTTTTATTATTATTACGTTCTTAAGAAAAAAATAGTAAAAAAAAGGTATATTAATTAGGCATTTTCTGGAGAAAAGTGACCTCAAAGTCAAAAATTAGCATGGGCAAAAAAATGGAACAGGCTTAGAAATTGAATATCTGAAGACCGTAATAAGATATCAACTTTAGTTAAATGCAGTTAGAAAAGGTAGTATTTCTTCTAAAAACGAAGTCATCAACAGAGTTTCTGCAAGTAGTAGTAACTGAGCAATTTCCGTTAACATGCATCAGGGTATACCAAAGTAAGCCTTTCCTTAAATTCTCGATAAGTGATGTGAGCATTGGAGATAGACCCTTATTGTAAAACGATTTTTTTCTTAGAATATACCCAGGAATCATTTCCCAAATTATCGTTGACGAATTAGGGGACACTCTGTATATTTATAATCTGGGATTTATAAATGTTTTGGACCATAATTAAGATTTCTTTCTATAATAAAAGCAAAATAAGGAAGAAACGGAGGAGAAATACCAATATACTGGGTGGTTTTTTTTTTTTGCTTTGATAAAATACAAAAAAAAAATTGATTTACGATTTAATAAAGTCCTTAAAAATATTATTTCATGCTATTTAATATTTGAAAACAGTTTGGATATATGTATATCTACCATGTCTGTCATATATAAAGCGCATTTTAGAGATTCAATTTTCAGTCACTTTTTCGAATAATTGGGAGTATATCATGCATTACTCGAACAATGTTTTGCTCCATAGCGTTAATCGTTACTGACTTATCGACATAAACTGGCTTGACGTATCCCCACAGGAAATAATCCAATGGCATAAAATCGCAGGATCTCGATGGCCAATTGACGGGTCCAGTTTTGGAAATGACTCTGTTCCCAAATCGTGTTTTCAATAAAGCGAAGTTTTTATAGGTAGTAATGGGTGGAGCACTATCCTGTCGGAACCACAATTCGCCCTCATTAATGTCAAGCAAATTTGGGAACAAATAATAGTTAATCATCACATTGTACTGGTGTCTATTAACAATAAGTTGTGCTCCAGCCTCATTTTTCTGGGTGCAATGGCATCTGGTAAACTTCTTGACGATTATCCTTGCTCCAAATAAGGCAATTATGCTTGTTTACGTAGCCGTTTAACCAGTAATGAGCCTCATTACTGAACAAAGTTTTACGGTAAAAAACTGGGGCATTTTTCAGTTGATTTAATTTTAGGCAAATAAATACTTTATATATTTTGTATATTAAGACCGGATAAAGTATTTTTTACTTCACTTCAGGAAATTCTGGTGACATTTCGTACACATTCATTTTAACATAACATAAAGGAATATATTAGACTGGTAGAAGGTACCAGAAAAGAGAACAGTAATGAAAATTAAAAAGTGTTTCAGTGAACAGTGGTAAACCAGTTATTATCAGACCTTAAAAAAAATTGATTTGGACGTAATTTTTATTGAAATGAAGGAGGGGTTCATAAATTCCAAATACACGTATTTGAGACAAAGGAGTCTGATGCCAAATTCTGTCAAATGGTACAATCTTGCTTTCGCCAGGTCGGTGTAGACTTTTGTTCCACTTTTCGGTGAGACATGTCATCAAATTACCAGTGGACATTTCGCCACACAAGAGATGGCGGCTTATCAGCATTTCCGTGACCTTAGAAAGAAGAGACGTAAATGCAATGGATCGGTATGCAGGGAGGGAAGGAGATTCGCCTTTTTTTATGCGGCGGTATATGTTGTTAAAGAATCCTAAAGATTAAAATTCAAATTATTTTACTAGCTTGGTGCAATATATATTCACATACCATATAAATTAAATTATTTTAGTTATTTATTTAAAAATTAAAAAGTTATTTATTGTTGAGTTTCCATCTCTCCATCCCAGCCCACTTCTTCAACTACTATCTCTTCTTACAACTTCCATAAAGCTAATTTTCGCAAAATCAATACCTATCTTAGCAAATGTTCTTTTGATTTTACCATCCTTATCTGATGCTATCTCCATTTTCTACTGTGAAATATTTAATTCCATTTCTCTCTACGTTCCCTTTTCACGGCATAAAACATCATCTATTTCCCCTCCTGTTACAGCAGAAGACTTCGCTCTTTACGAAACAGAAGAAACAAATTATGGGCAGTTTTTCTTCGCACCAATTCTTATTATGACTACTCTAACTCTCTTGGAACTTACTTGCAATTCACCCAGCTCTACAACTGCCTCTATCAGCGCTTTCTCGACACAGCGCAGACCAACCTTATCAACGATCCTAAGACATTTTATCAATTCGTCCACTACAAAAGAAAATCAGACTGTTATCCCCCCTCTCTCTCGTTCGATAATATATCATCGATCGACCCACATATTATTGCCAACTATTTTGCAAACTTTTTTAAACAGTCATATGCAGCCAACCTCTTTGTACCCGACTCCATATATTTCAAGTACCTTCCCAATTTCTCCATTGGCCCCTCTCTATCTAAACCTATGATCCCACCATTATAGAAGAAAGGTTATAAAATCTCAATGATGAATTTGTATCCGGTCCAGATGGGCTCCCAGCAATATTTCTCAAAAAGTGTGCCTCCAATCTATCGCACCCACTTTCCTCCCACTTTCATCTGTCCCTCACACAAGGGGAATTCCTCCAAGTTTGGAAGACCTCTTTCATAACCCCGGTTCACAAAAAGGGATCAAAGAATGAAGTAACCAACTACTGTCCCATTGCTAAGCTTTCTCACATACCTAAAATGTTCGAAAGCTTTTTATATGAAGTTTCAGTGCAAGCCACTTATATCACCCAGTCAGCACGGATTTCTAAAAGGTAGATCGACTCAAATTTAGTTGAATTTGTATCCTTTGCGCTTTCAGCCCTAGAAAATAGCAACAAAATTGACGTTATTGCTACAGATTTCGCTAAGGCCTTCGATAAAACATTACATCAATTGATCCTTTTTAAATTGTCTTCCCTCGGTTTTTACCCCTATTGTTAAAATGGATATCTTCTTATCTGGAGAACTGTTACTATAGCGTTCGATTTACGTCAGCTTTCTCAACCCCGTTTTTAGGGACTTCTGGTGTTCCACAAGGCAGCCATCTAGGTCCCCTCTTTTTTATTTTAGCTATAAACGATCTTGCGAAGATTATCAAACATCGCTTCGTATCCATTTACGCCGATGACACTAAGTTCTCCAAAACTATTTCTTCACCCCAAAACTCTATTCTCCTTCAAGAAGACCTCGATAGGTTTTCTACTTGGTGTCTAAAAAATTGATTTGAGCTTAATGTCTCCAAATGCCAATCTATGACTTTGTCTCGTAAGTCCAATCAATCCCCATCTCGACCTTATTTGCTGCATGCCCAATCTGTACCCCAGGTTCAATCCCTTCACGACCTTGGAATTTTATACGATAGAGAGTTAAACTTCCGTTCGCATATTGATGAGATAATCCTTAAAGCCAACTCATCGCTCGGTTTTATCAAATGTTGATCCAAAGAATTTTGCAACCCTTATGTGACAAGGTCACTTTACATTACGCTTGTCCGACCCTTCCTTGAATATGCCAGCCAAGTATGGTCCCTCTTTCAACGAGTTCATATATCCCAAATCGAGAACATTCAACGTCGTTTTCTTCGGTTTGCTCTTCGTGGACTACCATGGAGTGACCCATTTATCTTACCTCCCTATCGCAGAGACGTAGCTGATATTTTCTTCATTCATCGACTACTCTCCAGTTCTGTAGACTGCCTTCCCTTTACAATTCTATTTCCTTCAACACTAACCCTCGTAATTTACGCTTTCCTCGTCTCTTCTATATCCCAATCTACCGCACCTCTTATGGCTCTAACGAACCAATCTCCCGCATGCTCGTAATGTCAACTTAAACATCCCCCTTTTGATTTTAACCTGAGCACTTCTCGTCTTAAATTTGATCTCCTCCACCATTCCCTTACTTCCTAACCCATAACTCTTGTTAGTTTTTAAGTCCTAGTTTTTAAGTTACTTTAAGCTTGTATTAAGCGAAATAAATAGCCCCCACTAAATTAAATTAAATTCCTGATGTTTGCTGATAACTCAGGTGTCGTTGGATGTTTCCTCTGCTCGTGGGAACTATGACACGAGCTGCTTGCATGTTTCAATCTTTGGTACCGTGGGAACATGTGTATTTTGCATTTTTGTGGCGTTAACTTATATACTATCATATATTTACTATCTGAACTTGTGGATTTGTCCATGTTAAGACCTTTGAGTTCCTACTCTTGCTTCTACACGAGTGCAAATGTTGAATCGTCGAGCGAACTGCAAAGTGGGTACCAGAATGTTGTGTTTAGAGCTATTTTGAAAAGTGTTTTTGGATTTGACATATTTCCATAAAATATGTTACATATTACATGCTTTTGCGTATAACAGAGATAAAATAAGACCGGTAGATCTGGAGGATTGTTTTATTTTAGCTACTCGAACATTTTTTGGGGCATATGCGTTCATAACATATCACTGTGTCGTGCAATGCACTTAAGGAACTTAGAGGGAACTTCCGTCTCGTGTTTCCTTTTCAACGTTCTGCTCCGTCTACCGGATTGGGTACGTTGGATCCAGTGCATGGTATATTCCGCGATGGAACAGTTTTCACACAATAAGTTGTGACCAATCTACTGACTGCCATTTTCTCCTTCGTATTTTTATGTTTATATGTATGTTTCTGGGCCATAGTCCTATGAAGTTGGTAGTTTCGTAGAAAAATTTGCATAGATATCAATTGATGAAGACTTGTAGCTTTCTTCTGACAGGGTTAGTTACGTTTTATGTACTACACCGATAGAAGCACGGATTCTATATTGGATCGAAATAGTCACAATTGGTTTCAGTGTTGAAAACATAGCTTTTTAAGAGTTTAGCCATTATACCCAACGCAGCTTTTGCTTTATTGATCCTGTTGTCCAAGTCCAGATCTTAGCCTCTATCTTCCTATACCACGCCACAAAGAAGCGTTCATGCTTTTTTTATGTTGGACACGGAAATGACAACGGCCTTGATTTTTAAGTTTTTTTAAGTTTTATGGAAAATGTGATAGAATGAAAAAGAAAGATGTTTGGGCTCAGTTATTTCGCTCCATGATTGGCGTCCAACATTTAATGGGGAGACTAAATACTTGGTGGATGTTGGCTTGTTGTTGATATCTAGTCAACTACTCATCTTACTTGATTTTTGTTAACTGAAAAACTTAATCTCTTTCGAGAGCGGTTGGGATTCGAACACCAAACCTTTCGATTTGTAGCCAGTCCACTTCCACTTGAGCTACGGCCACCCACGTCATACGCGTAGTCCAGATGTTTTAGCTAGATATGTATAATATGATTCTCCTGCCCAGTCCTATATTTATTCCCGTTAGTGCTTCACGGAGCACGTCAGTGATTACAACATAGAACAGCGATGGCGAAAAAATGACGCACTGTCTTACTTCGCTACGGACTTCGAACTCATTTGAGTCGCCTCTGTTGTAGCGACAAGTAATTCTGGTATACGTCTCCTGCTGTTGTGAAGAAAACGAAGATATTAAAGAAAATATCGAAAATTATAAAATGAATTCCACCATGGATCGATAGAAAAATTCGACATTACAAATCCTTCAGCATGGAGCAAGGACGTGGAAATACTCGTACAACATTTTCTACTAGTTGTGGAGCGCATTGTTCCGATTTGGTAGAGTCCCTCATTGCATACAAAAAAATCGACGTTTCGTATAAATTCGTCATTGAGACACTAACGACGCATTTCATTCCAACTCCATTGGAGATCAGTATATTTCACCAATTTTTCGAACTTAATTAGCAACCAAACAAAACAGAATCAGAATATGTGTAATACATTGCAGATCTTCGTCACCTAATCAACGATTGGATTGGATTCGTCGGCAAGACCTTGGACCTAATATTGCGAGATCGACTTGTATGTGGCCTGCGGAATGCTAAACTACAGCAATCACTTTTACTTGAAAATTTATTCACTACAAACAGTCCACGAACTAGCCATTGCTGCAGAAATGGCAGTTAAGAATCAACAGGTAGTACAAGATAATTCATCATCAATTCACATAAACTCAAAGTGAGTAAGGTCGCATCCACATCATCCACAAAATTCAAACAACAAAACAGCAGATCTCAAGTAAAAGCTACTTATATGCCATGGTTGTGGAAATAAACACTCTAGATCGGAATATCACTTGCGTTCCACAAAGTGTAATAGCTGCGGTCGCGTAGTGTGCATGAAAAGAGTTTGCCCATAAAAACATAATCAAAACTATTCCAATCACAGTAAAATTAGCAAACATCGAGTTACTCGTAATTCTATTCAACAATGCAGAAATCTAAAGAAGATTGCAACATCCTTAATAAACAGAATCCAATGCAAGTTCGAATTTGATACTGGAACAAATTACACCATTATGTCAGAGAATAATGTGAACAAACTTTAGGGAAACAATCAGACAGAACTTACTAATACAGGTTGGAACTTATTCAATTAATATAATAAATAAAATAATAAAATAACCCTATTCCAGTTCATCATTTCATTTTTCCATTCGGGAGAGGTTAGTATTTCCTATTCTTTCCGAACTAGTGGTTGTTGACATTCATGTCAACTGCCGTATTTCCTCTTAAGGCGCTGAGAGCCGATATAATTTCAGTATTTCATTTTAGCATATCAAGAATCTGCGACCACTTCATTACTTGATAAATAATTCTGTTCAGCGGCAATTGATCTATCCATCTGGTTAGCTTTTAGATGAAATTTTAAACTTTGACAACCTGTAAGTTCCATTGTGATTTTGTAGCTGTACTACTATCACACCAATTGGCTGCTACTTCTATTCCGGTGATTTGTGCGTTGCATTTGTATAAGGTTTATCACGTCTTACACTATGTTTTATGCGATAAAGAATTTGCAACTCGGGTTGCTCTACTGCTGAGGCCGCTGCAATCCGAGCTTTGAGATCTATACACTTTTCGACCCGTATGTAAAGTATGTAAAGGCTGCCCAGAGGAATGTTTTCAAGTTTAATTTGCAACTGCTCGTAAACCAACAGGTAAGCGAGAGGGGTGTCGTTCAACTCGTGTGATTTGTTCATTTGCCAGTCGCAATGTGGCACTGGTCGGTAGAGCGTCGTGTATTCGCGGTTGATCAATATTTAAAGTGCGCTCGTTTGTTGTTTTGTCGTTGCGCGTTTTATACATAATTCAATATTCGATGAGTAAGTGATGGGCCGAGCACGAGTTACATAAATGGTAACATTGAAACTATTAAAACCCTCTCTTATCAAATCCGTGGAGAGCTCAATATAATGATGTATCCGTGCATTGGTCACCCAATTACGCTACTCATCGAGATGATAAAGATGCCACCCGTTTGCCTGTCTCTCTACATAAATATGTATGTATGCACCTCGATGAGGGAATTAATTGACATGGAAACAACGCTAACATCCTTTATGGCGGTCACTTGAAATTTGGCTGTGAAGGAAAAAGAATCCGCGGTCTGAGATTGCACAAGTATTGAGTGTTTAATTGAATTTAAATAAAAAAAATTGTAATAAATAGTATGATAATTTGAATATTTTATTTGTTGAGTAACCGCATAACATGGAGCAGTTGACAGTTGAATAACCCAGATCTTCTAATCAATATCAAAAGTAGCTAAGCACAGATGCAGAAAGCATACGTACGAGTACATTTCGAGGGATTACCGAATTTGTGGTTAAGCCTTTAATAACGGAACCATGCAAGTCCAAATACTTGCATATTCAATCGGTTATATGCGCTCTTTTTTATCAAAAACTCCTTAGTTCAGAAATTTGAAAAAAAAGTTATAAGTTGGAAGAAAACCCAGCCAAGTCAAAATAAAAAGTATTAAGGATATCCCACCTTTCGATGGCAATAGAAGGGAGCTTTTAGAATTTATAAATAATATAAGCAAATTTTTAGTTTGATACCTCAAATTGATACAAACACCTGCTATAAAAGGGTCATAGTTAGAGCGATTAAGAATAAGGTCATTGGTGAGACAAATGAAGCTTTAAACAGCTATCGAATGGGAGGAAATCAAAAGCAAAGTTGATTACTTCTATTACTCAGATAGAAGAAATGAAACTACTCTCATTAGAAATTTATATGAGATTAGACAAAATCAAGATAACATACTATAGAGATTTTTTATTCAAATTAATGAAAATTTTATTTGCCATGATTAATCATGTGAAAATGCGTGAAGTAAGTGCTACAGCTATTCAAGCTAAGTGTCTTAATAATTTTTTGTCGGGTCTGAGTGAACCGTTAGGATGAACTCTAAGACCTATGTGTCCTACAAAATTGACGGAAGCATTATATTATTGTCTAGATGAACAAAATTATGTATATTTTCACAATATATAATATCAACGACAAAATTTCTATGTTTGAGGTGGAAACAGATTTAATAAAAATTATTCTCAAAAAAACACTGGACAATCGCGCAGTGAAATTAGGTTCCCACAAAAACAATTAAAAATATGAGTACACCATTCAGGCGGAACAGAACAGAATTTTAACAGAGACTCCAGGTAAGTACTATAACGGTCACTCATCACTAAGACATCAGTAATCCAACAGAAGTTCGAAAACTAATAATTTTAAACAACACGGCTCCACATCAGACCACTTCTGGACGACGTCACAATTTGGCAATGCCTATGTGTTCAAACGAACTCATGGTCACCTGAAGTGGCAATTCAAGAGTGAGATTTCAATTTAATAACTCGAATCAACTACATAATATAGAAAGTAGAGATCCCTGTGTTTACTCTCAAAACGAAAATCTTTCTTCCTATCCAAATCCAGAAGACTATGTAGAAGATTCAAATTTTCCTACAGATGCATTAGAAAATCAGTCAGATAAAGAGATTTAAACAACAACAGCACAACACTTCTTTCATTTATTAATATTCGAAGTTTGAACGAAAAAAAGTTGACATTTATAATATTGTAGATACAGGCAGCAATAAGTCTTTTATCAATCCCGGCATAGTCAATCAAAATGAAATCGAGTACATATATGCAGTGGAAATTTTAACTATTTTTGAATCCAAATTTTTCAATAAAAAAAAAAAACAATTTGAATTGTTTATTAGAACTAGGAACTCATGCCAAATTATCATTTGTAATTTTTTGGTTGCACAGCTACTTAGATTGGTTGATTGGAACAGATCCAATGAACCAACTTGCGATAAAAATTGGTAGAAAGAATTCTCTTCTCGAAGCCGATAAATTGAGAGTTACTTCGTCTAAACTTCATCTCTAAAGTTAAAGCAACTACAGTCCCAGAACTAAGCAACTTAGTTTGCTGTCTTCCAACTGATACTAAACCGGGTAGTGTTCATGTAAAACCGAGACTTATCCTTTGTTGAAGTTATTAAAACTTCTAATTCTCCCCAAACGTTTGTAATAGAATAACCGATTGAAGCTGAACCTACATATTACGGCAAGGGATTTGATTGAAATATATAATCTTTCAATTTCCGACCATCAAACATTACGAGTAGAAAATTCTAGAATTTGTGATTTGCTCATTGATTCACAGGGTTTGTAACCTGTTCGAGAGTATTTTCTTTCAGGTGGGACATAGCTATAACGTTTTCTAATGAAATAAAACGCGAAAAAAAAATCCATATTGACATACCATTATGTATTTCAATAAAAAAATTTGTCGGCTACGTAATATTGCCCCGCATTCACACAGTATGTGTGTTATGTCCTCAACAGCTCTTAGATCACTGCAGTATCTGCAGATATCCGTATCTGAGAATCTGAGTCTCTGTGCGAGCTGCCGCATTAGACAGTGTCCTGCCAAGATTCTTATTACTGTCTTTATCCCTGTTTAATTTTATTAACTTCCTATATCTTTTGCCGCCAAAGAGCCTTGGCTACAATGTGTCTTTCAAGACTTGACCACCTTGGGTTGGCAGTCTTTGTGATTTTTTCCTCGATATTGCCCCTCACTATGCAGAGGGGTGGTTTGATGTTGGACAACCCACAATTGTCAACTAGCCCTCCTTTTCTTGCAAGCTCGTCCGCTTGTTCCTTACCTTTAATACTGCAGTGTCCTGGCACCCAGCACAGTCTTACCCGGTTCTGACTGCATAGTGCCCTGAACACTGTGCGACAGCCCCTCCTATATCGGAGTTGACGTTGGTTGATTCCATTGCCTTGAGTGCGGTTTGGCTATCGACGTAGATAGCGTATCTCCTTCAACTGCATTAGCTCAGCCACCCTGAGGACAGCCAGATCCTCTGATTATAGACACTCTTAGCTCTGGGTCTTCTGAGAAGATACCGAAACCTGTTCCTTCCTTTGCTTTTGAGCCATCTGTGAAAACTGCAGTTTCATTTGACCTGATTATTGCATTCTTTTTGCCAATCCTTCCTCCTCGGATATCATACGGAATATCGAAGTCAACCAAGGAACGAATTACAATTGGATTGCCTTTCAGTAGCTCTGTTAGGTGGCACGGTGCCATGTTCGAAGCTACTGCTCTTGAAGTAACCGAGATTAGCGAGTCGTATCGCACTGTTACCAGAAAGTTTTTTGATCTATAAATCAAGCGTTTATATGCCTGTTGGATTCCGCTACGTGAAAATTCCAATTCGGTTTTTTGTCCACAATCACACCCAGATACTTTGCGCTATCCGAAAGGACAGTTCCACTTCGTTAAATTGCGGTATCTTGTACTTTCTGGTAAAAAGAACCAGTTCCGTTTTGGAAGGGTTGGCATTGGAACCACAGCTTTCTGCCCAAGTGCTGATCATCTTTAGGGCAACCTCCATAATTTCATTTAAAATATTTATATATTTTCGTAGAATTTATATCTATTGTACTAAGCTTTCTGAGGATGTCATTGATAACCCGCACCCACAGGAGTGGGGATATGACTGCACCCTGAGGGTTTCCCCTGGTTACGGAAATTCTGAGCGAACTTTGCCTAATGGAACAGTTTATTTTCCTTCTTACAAGCATGTTGCAAACCCAGCTTGCCATTCAATGTTAGCGTCTACTGGAGCATTTTTAATGGCGGTGCACTCCACGTTATTGAAGGCTACTTCAATATCGAAGAAGGCCGCCATCGTAAACTCTCCGAATTGCAGACTCTTCTCTATTTCCCCCACTACCTCGTGCAGGACGGTTTCCACAGATTTTCCTTTCATACTGTGACTCAGTCAAAAAGCCATTACTGCATTTATTCCTAATGTGAATTTCTAATAATCGCTATAGGGATTTAAGCATAAATGATGACAGACTTATTGATCTGAAATCTTTTTCTGTTACATGCTCCTGTTTGCCAGCTTTAGGTATAAAATCCGCCTTAACTTCCCTCCAAGCTATTGGTATGTATCCTATTTTTAGATTGTGTCTAAGAATTTCCATAATTTTTTCGATTGCTACCTCCGTTGCTTTCCTAACTAAGTCAAAAATATTATCGCAAGTGATTGATTGGATATCCATGTGTATATTTACCACTTCTGTATACTTGACACAATCAGTCTTCCTAGAATTTCTTTGAAAACTACATACCCTGTTCGGAAAGTTCACCTTGAAGAGTATCCATCGGTGATCCGACATTGACGCTTCGATGATTACTCTCCATTCCCTGATTTCTAACCCTTCTGTACTATCACCTCCTGCCTATTTTTTATCACAAAAGTGGGTGAACTCCCTCTGTTACAAATATTGAAGTTGGAAGATAAGATAAAATCGTACAAACACTCACCTCGTGGGCTGATATTATCGCTTTCCCATTGTGTATGATGGGCGTTTGCGTTACAGCCAAGTACCGGCATCCAATTTGTCTTCCTTGACAAGTCATTTAGCTTCCCGAGATCACTACTTCAGAGTCATAGGGGAGGTAGGCCGAGTTCACACCACACTCCCTTTCGCAGGTTACCGCTGTCAGACCTCGTAAGCTGTAATTATTCAAAAGAAATGCCTGTATTTGGCTTTTGATAATAATGCAGGTTCTGATCTTACTTTCTGCCTTGTAGAACAACTCGTAATTTTTCAGCCTAAGACCTTGAATCTTGTTGTCCTTATTGATCCAGGGCTCTTGTATGAGTACGGCTGTGACGTCCTGGTACTTCACCAGGCAGGTCGTTGCTGCCTTACTGTGTTGTAGGTTTATCTACAGCACTTCCATCATCTTGGGGGTTCCTCCTCGTCCTTTCCCTTAGTTCGTAGCTTAACCGTCAACCTACCCATGCTGTACCTTACCATACCTTTCGATTTTTCGAAGTATGGTAAGCAGCCTAGGTATGGTATGCCTTCTAGGCCCCGTCTTAAGGACTCTCCATGTATCGGCTTTTAGTTCCCGATTTTGCACATAGAGTAGTCCCAGGAGCTTCTCAGGGTACGTGCAGAGACACGAAACACATACCCATGCTGTCGACAGAGTGTACTTTGCCACCTCTGCCCGAAATAGAGATTGGAAGCGAATATATTTAAAAGATTTTATTTTTGGTTGATAATGGTTATTTTGAATTCGTTCGTATGCCTTTTGGACTCAAAAACGCTCCATCGTCGTTTCAAAGAGTGATGGATAACGTATTACGAGAACTTTAAGGTAAGGTGTGCCTTGTGTGAATGGATGACATTATTGTATACTCTACATCCCTTCAGTAACGCGTTGATAGTTTAACTGCTGTTGTTCAGAAGTTGAGATCGGCCAGCTTGAAAATTCGGTAGCAAAAACCTTTTTTCTTCTGGGTAACTAAATACTTCCGCCCATGGCAGAAGATCTAAAATTATAACCGACCATAAGGCTATATTTCTTAAAGGACCCTAACTCTAAGCTCATACTCTGTAGACTACAGCTCGAAGATTTCGACTATTATGTCACATACAATAAAGGACAACAGAATTTAAATGCGTATAAATAAACACTAATGAGATTACGGAACATATAAATGATATTGAAAATATAGATTAGCTTCAATACAAAATAATATAGATGAACGGAATAACTTGTCCACCATTTTAATAGTTTTAAAAATAAACTGCAAATAAAAGAGCTTAATGTTGAATACAGCATAATATTTGAGAGGAAAAAAAGATACATATTTGAACAGGAACAAATTTATTCTGATCATGTCATTGAAAGTATATTCAAAGATTCCTTAAACAAAAGAGAGTCCCTGTGGTACTGGCGGATGATAACACATTTAAGACCGTTTGATCAATTTGCTCCAATATGTTTAGTAATGGTTGTTTAAAATTAGTAAAATGTAAAAATATCTTCTAGTGACTGAAATTGATAAACAAGCCGAGCTTGTGCGTGAATATCATTCAAAGTCTAATCATAAGGTATAAATGAATATATACAACATTTGAAACACCATAACGCGTATTATTCATCGTTGTGCAATTCGTCACAGTACTGCAGACGAAAACTTCCTTAAAATTATAGATAAATTTATTAAGTTCGCAAGCGTTTATCTATTATCAGCTAAAAATAGTATTTAGCTCATCAGGTCCCTAAAACTCTATTTTCCACATCTTGGAATTCTTAAATTAATAGTATCTGACAATCTAGACTTCTATAATATGTGCAAAAAGTTAAAATGGTAACGTAACAGTAGAGCGATTCCACACGACGCTTACTGACTTCATAAGAGTAACAAAGCATGCAAACTCTAATAAGCCAATTGAAGAAATCATGAATGAAACAGTTATTACTTTTTTTATTATTACTTATCTGGTCGTGGGTTCAAAAGTTTAGACAAGGAAGGACGACTGTTAAGCAAAATCCTACGGGACCATTAACACCAGCGGTGATGCCAGAACATGTAGCTCACAGCGGAGGGATTATTGGTCCTTATTTCTTTAACCAGCGAGAGACAGACATTTCTGACGTGTATTGTCGAAAGAGAATAACGTTGTAGTTCTTTTTTATTTAATATTAAACTTGAAAATTTTCCACTGAACACCCTTTATCTGCTGAACGCCATGTTCTCTGGCTTTTTTTTGTTTGGATGAAATGAAGATTGATTAATTCGTCTTTTGCTTTGAATATAATGTTAATTTTCTCTATTGTGAGATTGATTATATTTCAGTTTGATATAAATGCATGTGTTTGGCGATGACCTCAATTCATCAACAACATTTTCCCCGTTTTGTTGATTATAGATTGGAAAAGGTTTTGGAGTTCATATACTGGAATTTCTGTCCCAGATGAAAGATGATCCAGTACTTAGAGCCTAATTTTCCCCATTCTTATGTAACGCTTTGCATTTTTTGAATGAGATGTTAAGAAATTTAATAGATTTACGCCAACGTTTGATGCTTGTGAATTATTACTTTAGTAATGGTGTTAAAGAGTAGTTTAAAGAGAGTAAGAGAATATTGAAGGGTATTTGTTATGTGAAAAGTATTCTGTTGCAAAAGCAACATGGAAACATCCCGGCTTCAAGGCAGCGCAATGCACTTTCCGTCAGCGAAATACAATAGATGATCTCAAAATGCAATAAGCCGACGGCAAACCACCACAGCATCCCCGTGCCAAAATTGGGAGAACATAAAAAACATAAAACCAGCACGCATTCAGTGGGAGTGACGAAGACAAAACTTTATATAAAAAAAATACCATGGTTGTTTTCATAAGCACCTCCCACTGATCTACATTCTACGCAGTTTATGTTGGTGTGTGTGCAAGTTTGTCGTGGGTAATACATACACGGAGCGGGAGAGAACTCCTTCGCCGGCATTGACGGCAAATCGTTGGAGAGGTCAATGACCAGGACAACTAAGCCAACGGCCGAGACAGCTGGCCGTAGAGGTTTCGCAGCAGAAACAGCTGGCCGTAGATGTTTCGCAGCAAAAACAGCGTTACGAAAAGATTTCGTTTGGGCGAACAACAGCGAGTCGATTCATTCCCAATTTTCCCACCCACTTAGATAGTGACAATAAAATTATCATTTGAATTCGAAGAAGTTTCATTTTTCATTTGCTTATCGTTTTGGGATAGTGCATTATTTCTCTTTGTTAATTTCACCGCGAAATCAAATATATTAAAAATGTCAGCTGAATAAAAAGGCAGAGTTTTTTTTTAATTTGCTAAGTGTCCTAGCGCACACAGTGGTCCTTCGAGCCGGATCCTTTATATCCTTTAAAGTTAAAGTGAATGCGTAAAGGCAATTGAGACAATTTAAAAAATACCGGCAAATCGTGCGTGAATTTCAAATCCTAAACGAGTCTCGTGCAGTGATCTGGAAGAAGCTGAGAAGAAGAATCTGGTGCAGCGAGGGAGCAACGCTTTCAACAGGTGTGTGGCAGTTTTTATAACTTTTCTTTTATATAATTTATATTGCATATAATAAACATTTCATATAACAAACATATCGTGTGTTGTGTGATCTATAAAAATCAGAATGAGTAAGAGCAAAATAGGTAATCTAATAGACTCAATTGAGAATGTGTGCTTAGAAGTACGTTCCGATTACAAGGCTTATTTAGAGTTAGCCGATCAACACAAATCCGTGCACATGTGTGAAGCTCGTTTAAATTATATTGAAAAATCTTTTGATGAAGCTCAAGCAATGCATCAAAAAATTGTAGCGGCTCCTACGGAAGAAGCAAAGATCAAGTACATAGAGGCTTTAACTTTCCACCATCTTAAGGAATTGTACTACAAATACTCTTCCGAGTTGAAGGCACAATTACCGAATTCAAGCGTTCAAAATCAATCCCCAGGTAGTTTTAATACTTCCAGCTTAGGATTAAAGGCTTCTTCAATAGAATTAAAGCTTCCGGCAATAAAAATCCCTACATTTTCTGGCTCCTTTCAAATGTGGCCTGAATTTCGAAGCCTATTTGAAAGCCTTGTCAGTAAAAACTCGTCGATATCGGATGTGCAAAAGCTTCATTACTTGAAAGCCAATCTAAGTGGTGAAGCTGAACGTTTACTACGAAATACAGCGATCATAGAGGGTAATTTTGATTCGGCTTGGGCAACACTAGTTAAACGGTACCAAAACCTACGATTACTTAAAGACAACCAATTTAAGTTGCTTTTTGATCAGCCAAAACTATCGCAGGAATCAGCAGAAGATCTGAAGTTGCTTCTAGATACTACCAACGAAGCGAAACATTCTTTAGAGAATCTTGGAGTTCCGGTTTCATCCTGGGAAGATGTTCTTATTTTCAACACTGTGCAAAAATTACCGCTTGTCACTAGAAGTCTATGGGAATCAACCATTGCAGCTTACGTAGATTATCCAACATTTAACGTTCTTGAGGATTTCCTTCTTACGAGATCTAGAACATTAGATATCCTAGGAGAATCCTCATTTCCTACAACTCACACTAAAGTAAAAAAACCCGCGGTAAATGTCGTTCGTTCACATAATTCCACGGTTTCTAAATGTTCAATGTGTCAGGGTTCGCATTCAATCAGGAATTGTTTCAAGTTCAAGGCGTTGAGTCCGAAGAAGCGACAGGACCTTGTTAAAAGGAACAATTTATGTAACAATTGTTTATCCAATGCACATTCAACGCAAAATTGTACAAGCATGTTCACGTGCTTCGTATGCAAACAAAAGCACCATTCGTTGCTGCATCTGGATGAAGCATCGAATGCGATGCCGACAGGAGCTAGTCTGCTACCTGCTCAACAAAGCTTCGCTTCCGTTCAGACATCACAGTCAGCAAAATCGGAGCATCCAACCTCCTCCAACAGAGTTGCCTCAGCACACAACACGTACATAGCCGAAAACAACCGAATACAAACTGTTCTTCTGGCTACTGCGCTCATTAAGGTGGTCACATCCACTGGCCAACCAGTGCTACTGCGAGCACTACTGGATCCTGGATCGGAGGCATCCTTCATTTCTGAGTCTGCAGCGCAACGGTTAAATCTCCGTAAAGAAAAAAACCATGTCAGTATATTAGGTGTTGGAGAAACATACACCGGCGTCTCTAAACACAAGGTAACACTGACGATATTCTCAAATGTCAATGAGCAATTCAGCTTACAGCTAAATGCGCTAGTTTTACCTAAGCTTACAGCTATTCTTCCGACGCACAACATTCGCTGCGTCACTTGGAGCCACCTTCAAAATATCCAGCTCGCCGATCCGACATTTAATAAGTCAGGCAAAATAGACGTTTTACTCGGCAGCGATGTATATTCATTCATTATTCAGGAAGGCATTGTGAAAGGCGATCCAGGCACCCCCATGGCTCAAAAGACTGAACTTGGTTGGGTGCTCTCCGGTTGCATCTCGCCTAACAACCAAACGGCGATCACATCGCTTCACACAACAACCGAAGGTTGTGAACACGACCTTCAAAAGATGCTTCTTAAGTTCTGGGAACTTGAAGAGATAGCAAGGAAGAAAATGATATCGGCAGATGAAGAGAAGTGTGAACTACACTTTTGCCGAACACACCAGCGACAAGATGATGGCAAATATATGGTACAACTTCCATTTAAGGAAGGAAAACGCCCTAGCTTGGGTCTCTCTTACAAATCTGCTCTGGTTAGATATCTGCAGTTGGAACGAAAATTCCGAAATAACCCATCATTTGCTAATGAATATAAGAGGATATTCAACGAATACACGGAACTAGGACACATGTTGGAAGTAGATCCTTCGTCTCTAAAAAACGCTCATTATTACATCCCCCACCACGCTGTCACAAAAGAATCAAGTTCTACAACAAAACTGCGCATCGTTTTTGACGCATCTTGCAAAACGTCCAACGGCGAATCCTTAAATGATCATCTTTTTGTTGGCCCACGGCTACAAGATGACATTTTCGATCATATAGCGCGCTTTAGAAAACATAAATTCGTCTTCGTAGCAGACATTACTAAGATGTATAGACAGATCTGGGTACCCTCGGAAGATGCGGCCTATCAACTCGTTCTGTGGAGGGATATAGAAGGAGGAGAAGTCAAAACGTACCAGCTCAACACCGTCACATTTGGCACTGCTGCGGCACCATACTTGGCGGTTCGGACACTACAACAATTGGCTGCAGATGAACGAGAAGACTATCCGCTGGCGTCAAAGATTGCCATGGAAAATTTCTACGTGGACGATGTTATGCACGGCGCAGACTCAGAAGATGAAGCAATGAAGATGCAACATGAACTTACTACTATGCTGAATCGAGGTGGTTTCCCATTACGAAAATGGGCCAGCAATAGCGAGAAGTTGTTATTAGGAATTCCAGATGCCGACAGAGAGGTTCACTTACCACTATCATTTGATGAAGGGAACTCGATAAAAACACTAGGTATTCAATGGCATCCAGGTAAGGACATGTTCTCAATCAAATGCAATATTCCAGACGCAAAGCGGTCAACGAAGCGAACAATATTGTCTGACATTGCTAGCCTGTACGACCCAATGGGATGGATTTCTCCTTGCGTCATCGTCGCGAAAATCCTAATGCAGGATATTTGGAAACAAGGCCAGACGTGGGATGCCGAGCTCCCATCTACAATATGTTCAACGTGGCATAATTTGAAAATGCAACTTAACTCCGTTAGAAACATCGAAATCCCTCGCTGGATAAATACAACAATTGACTCTCAACTGGAAATCCATGGATTCTGTGATGCCTCCGAAAAGGCATACGCCGCAGTGGTGTATTTAAGAGCCATCAATAGCAGTGCTACACAAACGACACTCCTTTTGTCGAAAACTAGGGTCGCACCCCTCAAAAACAAATCATTGGCACGCCTTGAGTTATGCGGAGCGCTGTTGCTCGCGCAATTACTAGTACACACCATAAAAACTATGGATCTCCAAAATGCCAAACTTTTTGCGTGGTGTGATTCGGAAATCACACTAGCATGGATTAAGTCGGCACCATACACACGCACCACATTTGTCGCAAACCGAGTGGCAGAAATCCAAGAGCTCACAGATCCCAACTGCTGGAGCCATATTCCCTCTAAGGACAATCCAGCAGACATGGCATCACGGGGGCTTTCTGTAAAAGAGCTTTTAAACAGCCAAAAATGGTGGCGTGGTCCTGATTTTTTGCAATTTTTCGACGACAAACGGCATGCACCATATACAAGTCAAACAACTGACCTGGAAATGAAAACTTCAAAGGTTGCAAAGGTAAGAAATGAGCTAATTGCATCTGTGTACCCCATACAAACTATTTTTCAGCTCTGCTCTCATTTCACCGCGTTTTCACACAACGACCTTCTTGCTAGGTACTCCACTTTACAACGTTTACTTCGATCTACAGCGTACTGCATTCGCTTCATCAACAATGCTCGAAAAACCGCCAAGCATTTGTCCGGACCGCTTTCATTCGACGAAATCTCATCAGCTCGAACACGATTGATCACCATCGTTCAGAAGGAAGTCTTCCCCGAAGAGATGTCCAAAATACACAGCAGCGAAAACGTGCACAAGGGAAGCAAATTGGCAAGGCTTTCGCCATTCATTGATCAAACAGGAATATTACGGGTTGGAGGCCGACTAGACAATGCTGACTTACCATATGCACAACGCCATCCAATTATTTTACCCTCACAAAATATCCTCACTAAGCTCATAGTTCATGATGCTCATGTCAAAACGCTGCATGGCGGTCAACAACTTATGATGGCATCACTACGAGCCGAGTATTGGATATTGCAGCTCAAATCAAATGTAAAGCATTGTATCCATAAATGCATTAAATGTTTCAGATTTAAAGCAACGGTTATGCAACAAAAAATGGGTGATTTGCCTGCGCCGAGAGTCAATCAGGCTCGTCCGTTTGAAACGTGTGGAGTGGATTATGCAGGCCCTGTACAACTCAAGGCATGGAAAGGTCGTTGCAGCAAGTTCACCAAGGCGTACATCGCAATCTTTGTTTGTTTCTCCACAAAAGCGGTTCATTTAGAGCTTGTGAGCGATTACACCACCTCAGCTTTTCTCGCGGCATTCAAACGTTTCACTGCGCGCCGTGGGATATGCAGGAATATTTACAGTGATTGCGGAACCAACTTCCAAGGAGCAGCAAGAAGCCTCGACACGGAAATATTACAAACGTCGAAGCAATGGTCTAAAGAAATAGTTACGCAACTGCAACAAAATGGCACTTCCTGGCATTTCAACCCTCCGGCTGCCCCGCACTTTGGCGGGTTGTGGGAAGCAGGTGTGAAGTCCATGAAATTTCACTTAAAGCGAATCATCGGTCACTACAGCCTTACATTTGAGGAATACGCAACGGTCTTGACACAAGTCGAGGCTTGTCTTAATTCGCGACCCCTCTGCCCATTAAGCGAAGATCCTGAGGATTTGTCTTTCCTGACACCAGGACACTTTCTCATAGGGACCTTTTTACATACAGCACCGGAAAAGGACCTAGCAAACACCTCGACAAATCACATAGATCGTTGGCATCTTATGCAGAAAATCCAGCAAGATTTTTGGAACAAGTGGAAATCCGAATACCTTGCTCGACTCCAACATCGGCCAAAATGGCTTACATCAAATCTGCAGATCAAGGTGGGTTGCTTGGTTCTCTTGCCGGACGAACAGACGCCTTCGACACTTTGGCGACTTGGGCGAATAGTAGCAACGCATCCAGGAGCTGATGGAAGAATTCGTGTCGTCACTATTAAAACATCAACTACCACACTCAAGCGTCCTATAACAAAACTTTGTCTTTTGCCAATGGTTAATGAATAAATACCATTTTTAGAACACACACACATTAATGAATTTACAATACTTTTTCAACATTTATCAACCTATAATTAATTAAATATTTAACTTATATGAATTTAATTAAATTTTCTTAATTTAAAAATTATAACCTATCATTGCCACACACCATTCACCACACCTACGTTTTTCCCTTTTCATGCACCTACCCATCAACACCTCGAGGAGCTTACGACCAGCAGAATTCATCACGCAACATACCTCAGTCATAGAAGAGAAAAATCACCCTTAAGTCTTAACTGCCGACAATATATGACTTGAGATGACATCCCAACGTCGATGTCCTTGCTGTGGCCCGGCAGGATGTTGCAAAAGCAACATGGAAACATCCCGGCTTCAAGGCAGCGCAATGCACTTTCCGTCAGCGAAATACAATAGATGATCTCAAAATGCAATAAGCCGACGGCAAACCACCACAGCATCCCCGTGCCAAAATTGGGAGAACATAAAAAACATAAAACCAGCACGCATTCAGTGGGAGTGACGAAGACAAAACTTTATATAAAAAAAATACCATGGTTGTTTTCATAAGCACCTCCCACTGATCTACATTCTACGCAGTTTATGTTGGTGTGTGTGCAAGTTTGTCGTGGGTAATACATACACGGAGCGGGAGAGAACTCCTTCGCCGGCATTGACGGCAAATCGTTGGAGAGGTCAATGACCAGGACAACTAAGCCAACGGCCGAGACAGCTGGCCGTAGAGGTTTCGCAGCAGAAACAGCTGGCCGTAGATGTTTCGCAGCAAAAACAGCGTTACGAAAAGATTTCGTTTGGGCGAACAACAGCGAGTCGATTCATTCCCAATTTTCCCACCCACTTAGATAGTGACAATAAAATTATCATTTGAATTCGAAGAAGTTTCATTTTTCATTTGCTTATCGTTTTGGGATAGTGCATTATTTCTCTTTGTTAATTTCACCGCGAAATCAAATATATTAAAAATGTCAGCTGAATAAAAAGGCAGAGTTTTTTTTTAATTTGCTAAGTGTCCTAGCGCACACATATTCTAAAATTTGGAAATAAATAGTTCGTAATAGTGCAAAGGCAACCTGCCTTAATTAATTTTATTTTTTTTTATATAAACTGTGAGTCGATTTATTACGTTGCACCTGAGCAGACACTGCATATTGCAACACTGTTCTGCTCTGATTGTTACGCGTTTCCTAAACAAAAACAAAAAATCACCAGTGGATGTGTGAAATTAAGAACCGGTATCTAGTGAAAGTAAACCAAAGGTTAGTTCCACGAGTGTAATAATCTAGACATTGAAAATAACCAAGTTAGTGCATATGCGTGTGTGACAATACGGACACTAAAAATAACCAAGTTAGTGCGTTCGCGTTCGCGATTGTGACAGACACTGACAATAAGCAAAATTAGTGCGTATGTGAGTGACAAAGGTGGGAAACAACCAAGCCTACAAGAGTGTAAAAGCGGACACTAAGCTATCTAAAACAGCAGTGGAAGTCAAGGAAACGAAGCCTCTCAGTAGATATTGATAACCCAGAGATCAAACAGGAGTCTGCATAGTCTTGCGGACAGTAGCCATTAAAGTAAAACAAGTAAAAATACTCGAAAAAATATCAAAACTTAAAGTTTTATAAAAACAAAAAAAAAATTTGTTGGAAAGAAAATAAATAAGTGCAAGGAAAATTGACAGTAAAATTTATAGTAAAGTAATAAAAAATTCTTTTAATTAAGCTAAGAAAGCAAATAAAATAAGTACCTGTAAGAAGAATATATAGTAAAAATCTAATTATAAATACAATGTTTTTTTACCTACCAAACTATATACCAAACCCAGTGCGTAATATTATTTTTGTTTTTACTTCACGGGATTGCGATGGACCCTGTTTTAACCTAACCTGACCTTGTCCTCTAATTCTAAATTACAAATCCTAATAACTTAATACGTACATCGCGTCTGGAATTACCAACAAAAAATTTCGCAGCTGCTTCTAATTCCCCTGCTCTGTCAAATTAATAGCGACATAATATGGCTTATAACTAGGCTAGTGTCAGAGACGCTGCAAATACAGGGGCGACAAATCTTAAACTCTGTTATGAATCCCGCCTCAAATATAAATAATGATATGGACCAACCAATAAACCTAGTGGACGCTAGAAATCTAACTGAGCTAGACTGAATACCAGACGTAGTAAAACGTCTACGAGTGTTCTTGGACATCCAGAAAAATTTATTTCGTGGAAAAATAGTGTCGATCGTATACTCAAAATATATGAACACTTAAAGGGAACTCCGAAATACTACGGAATTATATCAATTACCAGAAGCAAGATTACGGGGCATACGGAATTTTATAACATACCCCTAAATTGGGTAAAAATGTCGAAATGCCTAACTTTACATTATGCCAACAAGAGATTCTTAGAAACTCTGGTATAGAGTAATAGCATAGTAATAGTAGTCATTCTCCCTAGTCTCATTTCATTCGATGGTATAATAATTGGAAACGATACGCTGAAAGAATTGAACGCCGTCTTACACGTCCAAAAAAATTACACGACCATTAACCCAAACTTAATCCTAACACTCAAGCAACACATAAAACATATAGTCAACAATATAAACCTCTCACCAGTCGTTCGCAGATCTCCGTAGAGAACAGACGTGCTTCGGCTTTACGTAAAGTAAAAAAAAAAAAAATTTGAATTTGATAAAATTTAGTTAGCTGACGGTAGCCGTGCGGTTAACGGCGTCCCTCAGTGAATAGTGGGACACGGGTTCGAGCCCAGGCCAATCTTGGATTTTTTTTTTATTTTTTTTTTTTTTCCGTAAAGTGTGGTTACAAATACAAAAACTAATTAAGAAAATCACGTGATGGATGGTGGAGAGCGCTCCGCTCTTCCCATAACGGGAGTGGGAAAAGGCAAAAATAGTGTTGCCGGTGCCGTGGCGAAAGCCATTAAAAGGAGGAGGAGTTTGAAAACCCCTCCTAATCTGACAAAAAAACGAATAAATGCCGTTTTAACGGCTGATGAGGTTCATTATGAGGGGGGCAATAACAACTTTGCCTCTCTAGCGGCATCCGAGTCGGAAGATGAGGATGAGCAAATAAATGACATAACCAGCAGCATACAAAAGCTGGAAGAAAAAGTGCTTGCTATTAAGCAAAAACAAGCAGCACGCAGGCAGAGGGAGCAATTAGAAGTAGCAAGCTCCCAACAACAAAACCTGCAGCAGCAAAAACAACTGCAGCAAACAAAACAGCAGCAGCAGATACAGCAACAGCTGCAAAAACGACACATGAAACAACAGCAAAAAAAATGGACGAGACAATTAAACAAACTATGGACACTACAATACCGCGGTATCGACGTACAACTAACGAAGACCTGTTCCGCAATCCTACTATTGACGCACTGCACAGACAGAAAAGTAGGCTTCGATGGTATTTCGAACATCGTGCTTCGACATCTTCCTCTAGAAGCGGTGGACATTTGCACCACCCTGTTCAATAATGCAATGAATAATGCACATTATCCAGCGCATTGGAAAACGGCGGTGGTTCAACCTATCATTAAAAAGGGGAAGGATATATCCAATCCGGCAAATCTTAGGTCGATAAGTCTCCTTCCGAATATCAGTAAGGTTTTTGAAAAAGTAATCAATAGAGCTCTGTCTAGGTGGGTTGAGGACAAACATATAGTTCCGGATAATCAATTCGGTTTTAAGGCGGGACATGATATCTTACTTGCCGCGTCTAAACTGGTGTCCGACATCCAATGGAATAAAGGCAAAAACAATGTACTGGTGCCTGCCTTGTTGACTTGGAGAAGGCCTTCGGCACCGTATGGTTAAAGGGTCTTTTCTATAAACTGACTAGGCTGGGGATCAGTAAACCACTCTTGTACATTCTTTATAATATGCTAACTAACAGACAGTTCATCGTGAAGAATGGTGATGTGACTTCTGTTAAAATATTTCAAATTAAAAATGGTCTTCTGCAAAGCGCGGTCAATTCGCCGATTCTATTTAACGTTTATACCAGCGACTTGATAGGTTTACTTCCCCATACTATTGCGTACGCAGACGATTTGGTAGCGTACAGAACAGGTCCAAAAATCGAGGTCATTAATACTCTCTTGCAGCGTGCCTTCGATACGATTTTGCGATGACTGGAAGTTGAAAATCAACTTTCAGAAGTCGGAAACCATTCTTTTTAGGACGCCGTTGTCTAGAGCCTCTAGGGATACCAGAAAAAATTGGCGAAAGTTCTCGATCATTGGACAACGCGGACAGCCTCTTGCCTGTCGAAATGTAGTCAGATACCTTGGAATCTGGCTAGATCAGTTTCTGTATTTTAACAAAAAAGTAGGTGCTGCTCTGGCCAGAGCTAAAGGCGCTTTTGCCCTTACAAAGAGACTGTTTTATAGCAGCCAACTCGAAGCGAGGGTAAAGGTAATCAGCTACATGGCCCTTATCGAGCCCATGCTGGTATTTGGTTGTCCCGCGTAGTTCAATGTACGAGCAAGCTTAATGGAAAAGATTCAGGTGTTTGAGAGGGCTTGTCTTAGGGCTTGCCTTCGCTTGTACAGAACACCAGAGTCGGAGTACAAAAAATTGTATCCTAATGAGGTCCTTTACAACAGGGCGTACCTAATACAAGTGGAAAACTTCGTAATAAAGCTGACTCGAAGGCACATTGCAAGAGCAATGACCTCGACGAATAACCTGATATCTGGGGCTTACTACCCCAATTACCTTTACCACGAGAGTGTGCGCTCTGACGGCTTCGTTCCACCGGAAGCATTCCTCTACCTGGATCAGATAGGGTTGATCCAGGATAGATCAGCGGTTCCGTTAATCTTCCATGTTGCTTGGACAGCTGGGGACAGGCGACTCAACTACAACAGAGACGTCGCAGACGGCAGTGTGGATCGCCTCAGGTCGTTCGGCAGCACTAGCATTTCTGGTGGTTGAATGATGGGGAAGATGTTTCGTCGTCGTTTCCGTCAATTACGGACCAGCCTCACTAATGAGGCAGAGCTGACCAATCTATATGCTCTGTGAATAGCGATGGCGAGCTTACATAGGTTTAGGTTAGCACTTAATAAATATATGCATATATTAATGTATACAAAGGTATATACTAATGTATATATATAATTGTGTATAATGTCTATGTGTGTGTATGTGTGTATGTGTGTATTGTGTATGTAGGATTAGGTAGACTAAGGTTTGTTTTAAGTTAGATATTAAGTTTTTATAAAAAATAAAAAATTACATCCATAGGCTAAGTTTTTTGTTAACAATTTTTTCTTAGCCCTAAGTATACAAAACAAACATTCTAAATAAAATGTAAATGAAGTCGAAAGACATAGATATAAGAATTTAGAGTAGCTTAGAGTGCCCGGGTGGGGCCAGTAAGTTAGTATAAAATTGTTAAGTAATTTTAAGCTAGCATTTTAGCATTTTTTGTTAGTATGTAAGAGTTAATGATTAAGTGAATAAAATGCATTTAAAACTAAACTAAACTACTAATAAACCTGTCACCTGGAGGAACGACAATCAACCAAATTAGTTAATACTGTTTATAGCTGGCCTACATTTTTCTTTTACCCAGATGAGAAGTTAACGTACACTACAACTGTTAAAGGAAAAACACGAACCACAACCAATGAACCTGTCTATTCGAAATCATACCCATAGTGTTAGGCACTGGAAAAAGAGATTGAAAGAGATTGCCTTCGGACAAAGAAATACCGTCTAGTGATCGATAACAGGTAACTGAACTCTGTTACCATCCCAGTAAGCTACCCGATTCCTGAAATTAACGAAGTACTTTCCGAACCTCGACAAAAACAAATGGTTTACATCATAGATTTTAAAAGTGGTTTTCATAAGATACCACTGCCTTCTCTGTAAACAGTTGAAAATTTGAATTCACACGTCTTCCTTTTGGATTAAAAAATGTAACCTATATGATATTCTAAGGGACCATATCGAAAAACGCTGCTACGCTTATGTTGATGATATCATCATCTGTGGAAAAGACGTAGCTGAACATTTTGATAATCTTGAAGAAGTATTAAAACCTTTTAAATGAAAAAATGAGTTCCTAAATTTTGTCACTGGAGGGGATTGTATTAGAACCAACCCACAAAAAATTCAGGCGATCGTCGACCGACGTTCTCCAAAAACTCTCAAGGATTCTCGGAATGTCAGGGTAGGAAGATGGACGAGTGTCCAAAACTAACAAAAAAAAAGCACCGATTCACTTGAATAAATATAATGACGACCTCAAGTATAAGCCAGGTAAAGAAAATGTAGTGGCCGATTCATTATCAAGCCCTTCAGATCCCCGAAATTCATTCAATGATTGCTACCGAACACAGTTGCTCATCATAAAATTTGATCCCCACTGATTAAACTCCTACATAATATAGGGTTAGGTTAGGTAAGAGTGGCTGTTGGAAATACCAAACCGTATCATTGTTATAGTTTTCCAGAGTAGTCTCCAGCACGGTGTTGTTGAGGTCCTCCGATTCTGAAGATGTGGCCAAAAGCTCATCTTCTACCTCTGATTGTGTAGGACCTCTCTTTGCTTCGTTATCGGTTTCCATTTCCGACAGGGTGTAAGAAGAGGAGACCGACGGCTTAATAGTCACCTCGGATAGATTGGAGTCGTCGCTATCCATTTCTGGAAAGGATATCGACGCTCCGAGATCCAAGGTTGTGTTATCAGGTACTAAAGGAGGAGGAGGTTGATTATCAGCATCCAGCGCATCCTTTTTGTATACCCTTAAGGGTATGGACTCGAATCCGAACCGAATCATTATTGATTACGATTAACGCGCATCTATAAGAGCCCCTTAGTTCCTCCAGTTTCGCGACTTTCCAGCCATGAGTCGGAAGAGTCGGGTTACTGAGCCTGATGATTTCCAGAATACTTTCTGGAGAGGAGGGTTCGGCTGGGATCCAGGTACGAGTTCGAGGTCTGCTAGGAATGTCTTCCTTAGGCACGACCTTCACCACCTATGGCCTTGGTGAAGAGATCAAGACATCTCTTGACGATGAGCCTGACATGGCCTTGGTGCCAATGAGCGTCGCTTGTGATAGGAGGTGGTCCGGGGTTTTCCCGCATGATGGCCAAGAAGTTGCTCAAAAGCTTCAACTTGACTGCCACCGTTCAGGTGTAATAGAACCGTCGGTATCGTTCCTATCGATCACTGCGATCACCAATGCGTCCTTTAGGACTTCATTGAAAGACCCTGTTGGATGGCGCAAGGGTTTTGGAACTACGTGTTTTAGGCGTCTTGGAAACCGGCACGCTTTCTTCCAATGATGTGGCGCTTGGGAGAGTCTTTTAAAATTTTGGGAGCAATGGAAGCGGTGGGTAATCCGCAGAAAAGGGTATCTATCTGTACAGAGATCCGCCGTATACAGATAAGGCTAGCTAATCCGGAGGTCGCCAGGTATTCGGATACTCCGTTCGCGACTGAGCTATTTTTGGAGATGCTGGACCCTCAGCCAGTTTGATCTTCGGCACGGGTCGTATAACACCTTGATCCAGCTCAGGAGAAGAAGGGTGCAGTTTGGTAGATGGGGAGCGGGGGGAGCATCCTTTGGTTTCAGGACTCGTTTGGAGAATTTCTTCTCGAGTTTCATTGATCCTACTCAGCCTCTACAACTCAACAAGTTCGATGCTCGCGGTAGAAGCATACATAATATAAGTGGTCCTAAAAATCGACGATGAAGATAACATATCTATCAAACACAAACTCATTTTGAAAACTACACTCTACATATTTTAATCAAACTATGATTTACAGAGGCAGATATAATTGATCTTTAACTACTAAGGAAATCGTGAGAAAAATACAAGAAATTTATCCTCTCCACGTTAAGGACTGTTGAAAAAGGTTTATCCAAAAATTAGTCGAATACATAACCAGTGAAATCGAAGACAAATAAAGATTCTGAAGATACATCGACGAGCTCAACATAACGCTGAAGAAAATAGAACTCAGCTTTTAGATAGTTTCTACTTCCCTAAAATGGCACCAAAAATATGAACAGTTGTAAACCGTGGCAGTAAATATGATATATTGACATCTTCTTAACTGAGAAGCATTTTATGTTAACAGACGTTGAAAAATTTACAAAATGTGCCCAGGTCAAAATAATTCTCTTATTATCTATCGAAGATATCGGGCGACCTTTAGGAGACATCTTATTATATTCTGTGTACCTGAAAACGCCATTGTAGACAACGAAAAGGCGTTAATTTCAGCACCAAAAATCACACCACTAAGCTCAATGTTAGAAGATGAGCTTTAAATCATAAGATATTCCAATTCAGACGGGCCCTCACTGTCTTTTGGAGAGCTCCTCGAACGAGAGGTCAATGAGTACAATTTTACCATTTATTCTGTAACTGGTTAAAAACCCATCGAATTGTTCTATGGATGAATACCTAGACTTAATCCCGAACAATTAAAAAAAACACGCTTATATAAACCTGAAAAACTCAAAAACAAACATAACAAAGATATTAGACATCATAACAAGAAAAAGAAGCCGTTCAAAATGTACCAGGTAGGACAAGTAATTTACGTCAAAAATAACAAACGATAGGCTCAAAGTTAACAGGTAGATATCGTCAAGAAATAGTTAAAGAAAATCTAAATTCCACAATTACAAGAGAATCTTGCAAAATAATCCATAAAAGTGATATTAGAAATTAACACTCGTCTTTTCAGATACACTTACTGCACTTGGAAAGGCAACATACTAATCCAGACCACGATAATTTTATTATAATCAAAGAAAAAATAGCAAACGTTTTGAATTTATATAATAAAAAACCAATAATATTACTACAATATAATAAAGAAATACTCTCATTACTAAGCAAAAACAATAAATTGAATATCATTGTTATTATAAATATGTAAATATAAAAAACACTCATTAAGGAAGAATTGGAAAATATTTACTATGGCATTCACTGGGGTAAGTTAGACATAATTAACCCATTTATTTTACCAAAAAGGAAATTAAACTTAAACCACAGATATATTAAATAAATTACAACATAACACAATAGAAGAAGCTTTGGATTTCTCAGAAATTAAAATCATAAGCAAAATTTAAAATAAAGGTAAGAGATTTAATAATCTAAAGATATTGTAAAAATAGAAAACGATACGTGTATACCTAATTTATTGAATAGTCTATCACTTACTTGTCACACTATCAATAGTGTGCACAACAAACTATAGACGAAATTTCCAGAGGTGTTGTACCCTTGACGGTCCACTGCCATTCTAAATCACGAAAATATTCGCATAGCCTGATCGGTATATTTCCGATAAAATTTAACACCACTACTGTAAATATAAAAGAAAAGCATCAATTGTAAATGCATTTCCAGCAATATTTCAACCACGTCCGAAGGAAACAAAATACCGAGAATTACTCTCATTAGAAATGATGATAGATCCCCACATCAATAACATCAACGGGATACAATTACAGCGTTACTCGCTTATTATCTGCATTGGAATACTAATAACATTGACAGTTTTAAAACCTTTCTAAAAAAAACTTAGTAGGAAAGTCACTATCCAAACAGCCGAAGAACAGAAATACGTTCAGAAAAGGCATTCAACTTTTCACTATACCCAGAGGTACTCCATCAAAAATTCAACAAATTTTCATATTTCTAGCGATCGCAGACTATCGCATTTAAGAGGTTAAGACTTAACAGCAAACGCTGCAATCTATCAACCGCACTCGCTACAATGCCCCAAGTACCTTCGAACTATAGCGGCCTTATAGAAGAATGCCAACTACGCAGAACTGGGAACTTAATGTGCGATACTATTTTAAATCTGCAACACTATTAACCAGACAGCGAGCTAACTTCACTTCTAGCCCTTATAATTTTAAACTTGAGTTTTATTAAAATAATTTAATACTCAAAAGCTTACAAACATGTGCACCCTGCTGACTGTGCTCGTTACGCTTAGCGGTAAACGCAACTTACGTAAGTTAAAACTCATCACATCATGAATTTATATACTCTCTCAATTTAAAACGATGTGTACTACTAAATAAAGAATTTGATTCTAAAAAAGCTAGAGAAGTAAAATTATTTTAATTTCGGGTGAAAGAAAGCCTGTTTCATTTAAAATACTTCCAATTTGACCTTTTGAATCTATATTATGAAGTGCTACAACAAAATTGAAGGTGTTATGCATTAAAATTGCCTATACATACTTCTTATACGATGATCTACAGGGTGTCCAACAATTCGACAGCGATAATTAGGGAAATAATTCCTGGGTATATTCTAAGAAAAAAATCGTTCTACAGTAAGGGTATATCTCCAATGTTGACATCATTTATCGAGGATTTAAGAAAAGGCTGAATTTGGTGTACCCTGATCCATGTTAACGGAAATTGCTCTGTTAGTGCTAATGGCAGAAATTTTTGACTTTGAGGTCACCTTTCTCCAGAAAATGCGTAATTAACATAACGTTTTACAATTTTTTTCTTATGAAAGTACGAGTAACAAAATCATCACAAAGATTTTATGTCACTGGGAAAAACCTGCAGCAGGTAAAATTTATAAAAAAGGATTTTTTTGCTTTAAGCTCCAAAGGATATGAATAAAAAATGACTGTGTGTAGTCTTAGGAAATTTTTATTTTATGTGTGTACGTAATAACAGGTGCTCAAAGTACCTTCCTTGGTTTTGTATGCATGCTAGAGCTCGTTTTTGGATTTCACTGCAAATTTTTATTGATGCTAACTGCTGCCTCACTTTTGATGACGCTTCGAGAATACATTCTTCCAATTAAAGTTGCTGTTTCGGTTGAATAAACAAGTTCTTTCATTCTTTCCCATACAAAATAATTCAATACAGTAAGGTCAGGAGTTCTTTCAGGCTAATGATGGTAGTTTGAAGGGGCCGATTAACTGACTTCGAAGCTCACCTGTGTTGAAATGATTTATGTCTCCTTGTATATGGATTGTCCATAGCCTACGTATGAAGATTATGAAAATTTATGATCCCATCTCTTGTAAATTGAGATTCGTCCGTCTAAAGAATTCTTCTAATAAACTCGTTGTCATACAAGCTCCGGTCCAGCAACCAGTTAAAAAACTCAAATCATTGGGAAGCAGTTCTTGTACAGGTGTATGGTGGTATGGATAAAGATTTTCTCTATGCAGTACATTAGAAATTTTATGTCAAGCATTGAATTGCAAAGCTAACTGTCTGATGCTGGTTGATGGATCAGTTGTAACAGCTTCCAGTATCCTTTAATCAGCCAAAATCCTTCTCACTTGTGGAGCTCCCGCATTCGGTCGTGTATTTGAAACTGATCCCGTTTCTCGAAGCCTTCGATACTTATTTTAAAATACTCTTTTACTAGCAAGTCGTCGGTTAGGATAAAGTTCATGGTATCTTTGCCGCGCACTAGTTGAAACATAAATAATATCTGCGTATTCTTGGTTTGTAAATGCAGACATTTCAAATAGCGTTTCTAAGAAATTGTAACCTTAGCGTTAAAAATTAAACTCATGAATTTTTTTTTTTACCTTTTATACCATTTTTGTTTGATAAATTTTCCAAATAGGCCTTTGAATCCAAAATCTAACTCTTTCTGAAAACTTTTGAGGAACAAGGTAAGGAAATAAGGGTTCTGACAGGTATTCAAATAAAAGGACACGGTTTAAAACTCTTTAATAGCTATGCAATTTTAAAAACATATTGGAAAATTAGTAATTCTAGGAAGACCACTCTTACGAGTATTGTCAACTATTGTTAGAAACGTTAGTAAAAAATTATAAATTCCTTTTTTTACCTTGTAGTGTGATCCATTTAATAATCATTAGCTGAATCTGTTTTCTTTTTTATTTTTCAAATCGCTTTTGTCATAGCAATCGTCTAAAATACCGAAGACTCAAACCCAATTGATTAGCTTGAACTCAACGGTTATGACTAAGGAATTCAGGGTAGATGTAGCTAATATACGCGGGCTAAAAAGTAATCACTTTTCTGCGTACGTCCACGTCTGTAAGTATAGACCAGCTGTTTTGGCACTTAGTGAAACACAGGTAGATCCCCGCCCACACCTCTCAGATCATTCTGATCTGAAGCTACCTGGCTACGAACTAGTGTTATTATTCTTCTCTCACCGCGGTCTCGCCATTTATGTGCGTAGTGATGTAGCTTACCAAACTCCACCACAATGCGATCCATGTTCCAATCCGGAATTCAACTTCATGTGGTTAAAATTCCATCTCCGTAAGCAAATTATACACTACTGCTTTATTTATAGAAGCCCCAAACTGGATAGCAATTCAACCTTTAACGAGTTTGATGCACTGTCTGACTCCATTCAAAGAATTGTATCCCTGTATCCTCATACTGAAATCGTAATTACGGGCGATTTCAATATACACAATTCTGGACAGACAACACCCGAAGGACGGTGTGTTGAGATTTTCGCTGCGGAAAACAACCTAACGCAGCTTGTAAATGAGCCCACGCGAATACCAGACGTTGATAGTCATACCGCCAACACCCTGGACTTGTTTTTAACTTCTCACCCTGATAAGTACACCATTGATGTGCTCTCCCCTCTAGACTCGTCGGACCATTGTGTCATATCAGCTAATTTCTCGTACACCGACCACACAGTTAGAGAAAAAATTCCTAAAAGAACCGTATGGCAATACGAGAAAGCCAACTGGAGCGGTCTTAACAGCTTCTTTAGGAATTTTAACTGGTCGTTATGCTTCCTCAATAACGACGTGGATGCCGCTGCTGATATGATTACAGACACCATTCTCTTTGGAATGAGATCCTTTATTCCTCATCGGATGAAGAGTATCAAACCAAAAGAAAAGGCATGGTACGACTCGAGCTGTAAAGAGGCCGTCAGGGTTAGAGAAATGTTTTTTCGGTCCTACAAGACCAAACCGACAGAGGAAAACCGAAAAAAGTTCAAACGAGCCAGAAATGACTGCAACGCCTTTCTTAAGCGTGTGAAATTCCTATACGACCAAAAACTGAGGCAAAAAATACTGCAATGTCCCAAAGGCAGTAAAAATTGTTGGTCGTTCATCAAAAACATTAGAAATTCCGCCTCATCCTCCATCCCAACGCTCATTTACAATGACATTCCAGCTGTCAGCTCTTTGGATAAGGCCAATCTGCTTGCTGCACACTTTGCGGCCAGCTCAACACTCCCAGATTGTGCTTTGTCTCCGCCTACATTTGAGTGCGTCGAATCTTCAATGGGACGAATCTACTTTCGCACTCGTGTGGTAACAAGAGTACTTAAAGATCTCAACATATATAAATCCGCTGGTCCAGATGGTATATCTTCCATTTTTCTGAAGAGGTGTTCTTCCTCGCTGGCAAAACCGCTGCGTAAGCTTTTTCATCAATCCTACACTTTAGGACTCTTCCCGAGCAGATGGAAAACAGCATTTGTCCAGCCCGTTACTAAAAAAGGCGAATCATCTTCTCTCTCCTCCTACAGACCCATTGCACTTACGTCCCTTCTTTCCAAGGTCATGGAAACATGTGATAAATCGTCAGCTCATGAAATATCTCGAAACACGAAAACTTCTCAATGACCGGCAGTACGGTTTTCGTAGCAACAGGTTCACTGGTGATTTGATGGCATGTCTCACCGAAAAGTGGAACCAAAGCGTACATCAATCTGGCGAAAGCAAGATAGTTGCACTTGATATTTCTAAGGCATTTGACAGAGTTTGGCATCAGGCTCTTTTGTCGAAAATGCGTGCATTTGGGATCGATGACTCTCTTCTTCAATGGATTAGAAATTACCTTTCGGAACGTTCAATTCAAGTTGTCTTGGACGGTTTCAAGTCTGATATTCACAAAATAAATGCTGGTGTGCCCCAGGGCTCTGTTTTGTCACCGACACTCTTTTTAATTTTCATTAACGATCTCTTGTCTGCTACTTCTAATCCAATATATTCCTTTGCTGATGTCAGTACTCTCTGCTTTTCATATTCGTTCCCGGACTCACGGCCCTGCTCTTCGGCTGTAGTACGAGAACGGCAGCGTATGCTAAGCTCATTAAATTCCGATATCAACAGCATAGCCAATTGGGGAACTATCAATAGAGTGGAATTTAATGCTTCCAAAACACAATGCTGTCTGCTGTCTTTAAAGCGAAATTTAAACACCCAGCCATTATCTATGAATGGCACTTGCATCGTCGAAACCGAAAAACTTTCCATTCTCGGTATGTGTGTCCATGACAACTTACGTTGGAATAACCACATATTTGATGGCGCCAAAAATACTGCGAAATGTCTAGGTTTCCTCAAGCGATGTAAGAAATATTTTACCCCCTCTGATCTGGCCCAAAATTTTGAGTACAACTCCCACATCTGGTCAGGTGCTCCTAAAACATCTCTGCACCTGCTAGATAGGATTCAAAACCGTGCGATAAAACTTATTGACGATACTAATATCAGTCAATCAATGGACACCCTCGAATACCGACGAAATGTCTCGTGTCTCACTTTGTTTTATCGCTATTTCGACCACCAGTGCTCCACTGAAATCGCCAGTAGCATTCCGCCCATTTAAACTTTCAACCGTAACACCCGTCTCGCTATGAATGCTCATCAGTACACACTCAAGCCTATTTTCGGGCGTACTCTAAAATATCGTGATTCGTTCCTAAGCTGTACAACTCGCTTATGGAATGCCCTGCCGATCTCTGTATTTCCTGGTCGTTATAACTTGCAAACATTTAAAAACAATGAAACAATGTACATCGGTACCTCTCTTTTCTTCCTCCCTCAATTTCCTTTGCCCGCGCTGTGTACAATCACCTTAAGGGTACTCAAACCCCTTGAGCGCGCGCTCATTATAAAAAAAAAAACAATAAAAAAAAAATAAAAAAAAATCGACAGTTTAAGTTTTTTAACCGATTCAAATTAGCTTAATTCATACGACACTCCTGGTTATATAAGGCAGTGGAATTTCTCACATCTTTCTTTTACTCTGTTCACTTAGAGATTCAGTCCGGAAGTTAGGCAATTTTGGCGGACATATTGAAACCAAATTGTCGCTTGATCGACTTACTGCGTGAATTAAACTTTATATTCGGCAGTTAATTTTATCTAGATTCGTTTTTTTCTTTTCGCGGCACAGTGATAGCAGGATCAAAAACAAGGAAAAAACGACAAGATGACTCATTTTGCTTAGCATGTGAACAAAATGGTGACAATGCACTTTCAGGATCGGGTGTTAGAGAGGGCTTGTCCTAGGACTTGTCTTCGGTTATACAGAACACCAGAGTCTGAGTACATAAAATTCTATCCTAATGAGGTCTTGTACAATAGGGCAAACCTAACAAGAGTGGTCAATTTCGTCATTAAGTTGACTCGAAGGCACGTTGCAAGAGCAATGACCTCATCGAACAACATGATCTCCGGGGCTTACTACCCCAATTATATGTATCACGAGAGAGTTCGCTTTGACGGCTTTATTCCTCCAGAAGCGATCCTCTATCTAGATAGCAAAGGTCTGATCCAGGACAGATTGGCGATGAAACTAATCTTCCACGTCGTGCGAACAGCTGCGGACAGGCTACTCAACTACGACAAAGACGTCACACATGGCAGTGCAAAGCGTCTCCGTTTCAGTGGGGCGGTAGGGAGTCGCGACATAAGAGATGTTTCTCGGCAGAACCAACACTTTTGGTGGCTTGTTGAAGGGGAGGATTCTTCGTCGAACTCCTCCAGTGATAGGTAGCTTCATGTGAACCAAAGTGGGCTAGCCTAATTTTCTTTGCCATGGTAGGCTTACATAGTTTTAGGTAGGTTTAAGTTAGGTTTTAAGAAACAGAATATATAAAAACAAAAAACAAAATAAATAAAAATAAAAAATGAAAAAAAAAATATATATATATATGTACGTATGCATTAGATGTTTATTTATTTATTTTTTATTTGAATCTTTTACAATGGGCTACAAAGCCTATAACAATTTGTAAAAGTTAGTTAATTAAAGATTTGATTAAAAAAAAAATTAAGTTAAGTTAAATACAGTCGTTTCAAATAAACAAGCAAGATAATCCAGTATTATTATAATATTTTACTTTAACAGAGAGGAAAAAAAAACAAAAAAGGGAAAAGAATATTTTTATTAATTTATTAATATATCAATCTAATGCCAGGTGTCTGAATAAAACCTTCTCAAACTGCGTGGTGCCACGAAGTCTCCTGATGAAAATAGGTAAATTGTTCCACTGCCTCGTGACACAAACAAGAAATTGACGCTCTGAGTTTCTGCAAGTAAATCTTGGTTGCAATAACATAAAAGAGCGAGAAGAATTTGCGAACGTTATATTTTCAAAAAGACAACTTGGTTCTTTATTTATTATTATTTTATTCAATGTTTTTAGGGATAAATATTTAAGATATGTGGAAAGGTTACAGCCAAGAATTTTATTTGAATAATGAGATACATGATCAAATCGATGGAGATTATATATATAACGAGTGATATTATTGAACGCAACTGACAGTAATCTTTTAAATTCTGAGCTATGGCTGGTAAAGATTTGACATCCATAGGTTATTACAGGAAGTATCAGTGTTTTTGCTAGTCTAAGACGAATATGTTGAGGGGTAAAATGTTTCGATAGGGAAAGACTGCGTAGTGATCCATATATTTTAGCGATAATCATTTGGATGTGATCTTCCCAAGTTAAAGTAGAATTAAAAAGTATACCTAAATTTTTGGTCTTATCAACATACTCCAGTTGTTCGTTTCCAAGATACAATTCGGGAAAGTAGTTATGATCAAGTTTGTTCTTATAAATTACTAAGCATTTTGACTTTCTCGGATTAAGGTGTAAGTTGTTTGCATCGGACCACGTAAGGATTCTGCTAAGATCGGAGTTTAGTTTATGAGCCCCATCTGCGATCATTCCAAGTTTGCAGTGAAGTTGAACTTGGGCATCGTCTGCATACAATTCCATAGATGAGTATAGGGGTACCGACGGGAGATCATTAATAAATATTGTGAATAACAGTGGTCCAAGAATTGATCCCTGCGGAACGCCCGAATAAAGATTTAGAGAGCGAGATGTTTTTTCACCAATAACCACAGTTTGGCTCCGATTACTAAGATAGGAAGAAATAAGATTTGCAGCGGTGTCTGAGAATCTGAATTGCTCTTTTAGTTTAGCTATAAGTTTTCTATGATTCACAGTATCAAATGCTTTGGAAAAGTCTAATAGAACTAAAAATGATACTAGATATTTATCCAGTGCATTCCTGATATCTTCTGAGACTTTTAATGTGGCCGTGATATAGCTGTGGTTTTGTCTAAAACCGGATTGTTTATCACTTGAAAGTTTATTTGTTTTTAAGAAAATTGAAATTGAAAACTTCATCATCAAGTATTTTTTCCAAAACCTTAGATAAAAATGATTGAAATTGGTCTAAACACCTGCAGGGATGAGCGCGATGCAGATTTTTTGGGAACAGGTATAATCTTCGCAATTTTCCAAGTGGATGGGAAAGGAGATGTCTTTATAATTGTGTTGAAGACATGAGTAAGTATTGGTAGAATGTGAGGCAAAATCATTTTGATAAAGTGAGGGTGTATTTCATCAAAACCAGTAGATGAAGATTTGATTTTGAGCACAGCACCTAAAACATCTTCATCATTTACTCTTTGAAATTCAAAAATATGTCCACAATTAGGGTAGGCAATCGGACAGCCTCCATTCGCTTCGGCAAGACCATCATTAATATCATATCCATACTGATTATTTTGAACTTTTGCAAATTCTTCATTAAGACGATTGGGGCATTCATCTGAGAGGCAATGCTCTATTTGTTGGCCAACACCGAGTTCTTTTATATTTTGCCATAACTTTTTCGAAGGTAAATTTTTATTTAGACGTGTGGAGTATAGCGTGTGTTTTGCTTTTCTTATTTTTTTACATACTTCATTTCTAAGATAACGAAATTTAGACAGCATTTCTGGAAGTCGAAAACTCTTCCATCGCATGAAAGCCTGATCGCGCTGCTTCATAGTAGATAAAATGTCTGCCGTAAACCAGGAGTTCCTTTCACTCCATGCAGGTTTTGTTTTCAGAGGTACATGTTCAACAAAAAGTTGTTTTATTGAGCTTTGGAGGAAATTAACTTGATCATCGGGCGAAGTAAGTGTATAGATTGCTTGCCAGTTTATCTGACAAATACTGGTTTCAAGTTCTCTAGGGCTGATAGCCCTGAAGTCTCTATACTTGAAGAATAAGGGTTTCAACTTTGGATTAATTTTAAATGTTGCGAATAGTAATTCATGTTTTGAGAAACCCGGTGCTTCAAGTTGGGAGTAAAGCAGTAAATTGTCAGTATTATTGGTAAGAAATATATCTAATAATGTGGAAGAACTTTCCGTAAAATGTGTTGGATGAGTGCTGTTAACTGGATTTAGACCGAAGGTTCTTATCCTGGAAAGAAAGGTTTGAGACGTATCATTATCAAGTAGGTTGCAGTTAAAGTCTCCACATATAATAACTTCCGAGCAGAGGAATGAAAACCGCTCGAGTTCTAAATAAAATGGAGAAAGATATATATGTTTATTGGGTCGATAAACAACTCCGCAAAAACAATTACTTACACCAAAAGGAATTTTAATAAAATAGTATTCAATCAAGGAAGATGAATCCGATTTGACAATAGTCTTAAAATGCATTGTTTCGCGAATATAAATAACAGTACCACCGCCCACACGATTGGATCTATCAGCGCGTAACAGTTTATAGCCCGATAATTTGTACACAACGTCATTTATATCAGCTTGAAACCATGTTTCTGAGACACATATAACGTCTATATTTGACCCCACAAACACATATCTGAATTCATCAATTTTTGCGTGTAAACTCTTAGCATTAATATGGCAAACCTTTAGACCACTACACTGTCTGCTCAGAACTTCCAGCATAATTCGCAATTTAATGCCTCTATCACAAGTCAGCGGAGAAATATTATTCGTGATAAAACTAGTCATTTTCGTAAAATAGGAACAAAATTCTATGACTATTTGTCAAGAGAAGACATGCGCACCAACAAAGACACAATTCAGACACATGGCAAAGACATAAGGAAAATTCAAATAAAGTAATACGAATATTTATGGAGAATAGAAAAAAAACAATAAGAAAATTTATAAAATTTATGAAGTGTTCCACAATGTGCTGCTTAAGATTCACCTTCATTATCATAATCGCTCGTTTCATGTGCATCACATTTTAAGCTTTCAACTGATTGTACTAAAAGTGGTCAGTTGCCCCTGATCTTCTTATGTACACTCGCCCGTTTCGTGTGTAGACACTGGAAAGCTTTTTTGCTCGCTTTAGTTGAAGAGCTTTTCGAAGAATCATATGGTTGTTTGACGTTAAGCTTTCGTTAACATAAATTCGGCTGTCAGAAGGTATTCCAACATCGCGCAAGCATATGCTCTTTTTTGTTGATATCCAACGTTGGCGAATTAACCCAAGCAAAGTGTTCTTTTCGGTGATTGTCTTAAACTTTATAATAATTGCAGTGTCGATTGTTGTTCCCTTGGGTTTCACGCGGAAAATGTTTAATGGTACAGGTGTTGGTGTACAATTTACGGAGTGACATAGTTTGTTGAACAAGTTTTCCAGATTCTCATCACTCTGTTTTGGTATACCAAGCAAAATGGCATCTGTTGACATTTTTTCGCGTTCAAGGTCATCAACACGACGGGCAAGAAACAACTGCATCAGTTGGTTCAGATGTCATCTCAAGTCGTTCGAATCTTTTTGTCAATGCAGCCAACGTTTTATCCACCATGGCAAAACGTTGCACACAATCGTTTTCGATTCTGTCAAGTTTTTCGTTTAGCTTACGATTTTCTTGTAGAATAAGTTCTCTCAATCCCCTAATTTGATTCTCAATCTGAGATTCCAAAGATTTGATTTCTTCGCCTTTCTTGCTTACCGAGGCTTTCACAGATTCACTTGCTGGTTGTTGTTGTAATCCCCGAGCACTTCGTGTTGTGGGTTTTTTTTGAGAAAGTGATGTGTTTGACATGATGCGAGAGAACCGGCCGGTAGATTGAATTTAAGAAATTGAATTAAAATAAACGAAAATGAGAGACTTAATAGTTCTGTCTTAAACGTCTATGGCTTATAACCAATTAGATGCACTTTTCAGATTATTTGTTATAAATTACTCGTATATAAAAGAAAAACTCAAAAGTAATTGCACTGTGAAACTGTGTATATCTAACTTGACATGACACTTGACACTAGATGTAAGTAGGTTAAGATTTATTTTTTAAGTAGTTTATAGGTGTAGTTTTAATTATTATAGATAATAATTATAATACAGATCACCTACGGAAAAGGGTGGTATTGCGCACCTTGTGAATGATCTATCCATGAATTCACCACGCTTAAGGCCAAAAAAATGTTACGCCAATATTGTTGAGCAAGTAGCCAACATAGCCTCAATAGCCACAAATATATCAATAGCCAATAGCCACAGTATAATAAGTCCAGTGTACAGCCAGCCCTATCAAATGTACCTCAATTTTAAAAATAGACATACTCGTATAACTGGAAATTAGCGCTCTTACCTTCAAAATTGTATGTACTTATATGTATACATACATGTGCATATATGATACACTCGTATGTGCATAAATTTAAATCTTTCGATTCCTTTGTTGTTATGATTGTTGTATTGTTAATTAATAGAAAATCAAAAAAATAAAAGATTGTCAAACATAAAGGCCAGAAAAAATCATACATTTATATTTATACATATGAAAACATAAGTAAAATTGGGTCATGTCGGCTGAATTTTGTGCACAAAATTCAACTGGATCATCGAGTAAAAATTCATTTAAATTTATTTAGCCATTCTATAAATTTTCTCGATTCTTATATCAAATGTGCTTTTCATACATATATCTTAATTACCTAAATTTTAAATATAAAATTGATTAAATTAAAAGTTAACAGCTAATAACTATTTGCAATGTACATGCAACGAATCAATAATTAGTACTTACCTATACTTGTATACAAAATCTATTACATTTCTAAAATATTACACATGCAATAAACTCCTAGCTATTTTAAATGCATGCATATGTGCATACATATATATATATATGAATATGTATGTATAAATAAACATATATACCTTTTCTTAGCTACCTTATGATCTAAGTACATATGTTAGTTAATTCAAGATTTTTTAAATCAAGAAAAGCGAAATATGCAAATTTTGAGCGAAGCGTTTTAATGTTAATGAAAAATGCGAGATGATATTTGCGATGCGAGACAATGATTTTATTTTCTTAGAAAAAAAAGGAAGCAGCCGCGTTTTGGATAGCGGTGCACATACAATGAAAATGCAGTACAAAAATGACATGATCGATAACAACTGCGTTATGATTAGTAAGTGATTTCAAGCAAAAATAAATGTATATAAAGTACATAGTAGATTCGGAGTAATTAAACAGTAGTGAGCAAAAGCATTGGTACATGACATTAGAAATATTTTAATGATGAATAATGTGGTGTTGTAATTCTGAACATACACCCCGCGTTGAAGGCTCTGCGTTCAACACAAGTGTTGATCGTTGTTGATAGGAAGGTTGCAAATCTTAGCTGTAGATCTCTTCATCTCTCCGTTTTGCGTCTTGACCTTAACAACTCTGACGAGTCCATCTGCTCCGGGGTACACCTTAGTCACTCGGCCCAGTGCCCACTTCAAAGGGGTAGATTGTCGTCTTTCACAAGAACCAGGTTCCCAACTGCAGCATTCGATTGTTCTTGCTTCCATTTGTGGCGTTGCTGAAGCGTAGTCAAATATTCCCGCGACCACTTTCTCCAAAACGTCTGCATCATGTAACGAACCAATTGCCATCTCGCTATTCTGCTAATATTGACGTCTTGAGTGTCTGGTTCCAAACTAGCAGTAAGAGGGCAACCAATTAAAAAATGACCTGGAGTGAGAGCATACATGACAGATGGATCATCTGAAATGGGAGTCAAAGGACGAGAATTAATGATAGCCTCGATTTGACATATCAAAGTGTGCAACTCGTCGATTGACAACGTTGCGTAGCCAACAACACTACGTAAGTGATATTTTGCGGTTTTTATCGATGCCTCCCAAAGTCCGCCAAAATGAGGGGAGCGGGCTGGTATGAACTTCCATTGGATATCATCATTCACACAAGTCTGATGCACCAAATCCTTGTGTTGCTGCGACTCAAACAATGCTTTAAGCTCCTTTAAATCCGCGTTCGTTCCAACAAAGTTTGTAGCATTATCAGAAGATATATGGCTTACCTCTTCTGGCGATAAATCTTTTAAGAACCGCTAAAAAGGCTTCCGAAGAAAGGTCAGCTGCTAGCTCCATGTGAACAGCTTTGACCGCGAAGCATACGAAAAGACAAATGTAGATTTTTATAGGCTTTCGGCGACGAATTCCAGAACGAACGTAGAAAGGCCCACAAAAATCTACTCCGGTAGTGGCAAATGGTCGAGATGGTTCCACACGCTCTGTTGGCAAATTGCCTTCAAGTTGACTCATAACGTATGGACGAGCCCTGTAGCAGCGGATGCATTTATTAACGATTTTCCGAACGGTTTGCTTGCCTCCGATCGGCCAAAATCTCATTCTCAACGCTGCTAACAAAGCCTGCGGTCCCGCATGATTGTTCTTAATGTGGAAATGGTTAACAACGGTTGATGTAAAGGGGTGAAATCTTGAAAGGATGATAGGATATTTAGTTGAAAAGGGTAACGACGAATTTTGAAGTCGTCGACGAATTCGCATTACACCATGAGCATCCATGAAAGGAGTTAGTGATTTCAGATCTCTCGTTGATTTCAAAACTTGATTCTTCGAAAGTCGTTTATAATCATCTGTAAATTCATTAGCCTGTATTGTTCGAACAACTATATAATTTAATCCGCAATTTAATTCTTGGGTGCTTAGCCGCCCTCTCTTGCGTCTATTGGCCTTTGAGCGAGCATTATATCAAAATCGATGAACATATGCAAATGTGGTTACTATCATATCAAATGAATTTAAAAATTTACAATTTAGCGTCAGATCCTCACTTTTGATGCCCGCTAACAAACTAATCGTCTTGGTCTTACGCCTCTCTGGAAGATTATCTTCAAATTTTTCTAATTCGGGCCAGTTGTGCTCATCATCGATCAGGAAATCTGGACCTGAGTTCCAGATCTTGAGATTCAACAATTCCTGGGGGGAGACACCGCGCGAAAGAAGATCAGCTGGATTAAAATTTGTAGGAACATGCATCCAAATTACATCTTCAGAGAGACATTGAATTCTTGCTATCCTGTTCGAAACGAATGTGCTCCAGTTGCAAGCGTCGGAGTTTATCCATGAGAGAACAATAGTTGAATCACTCCAGCAAAATGTTTGAGAAAATTTCAATTCTAGAATCGCTCGAATTCAGCTAAAAGAAGTGCTGCACATAACTCTAGGCGGCGAATGGAAATAGTTTTTACCGGTGCGACTCGAGATTTTGAACTTGGCAATAAAACGTAACGTGGAAATCTTAAATGGCTTGTTTCCGATAGCTGTCTACTGAAGTCTACCCAGTTTGAATGAAGATACTACGGAAGTGATTCATCCCAATGCAATCTTTCTTTCCACAGTGCTTGTATGAAAATATTAGCTTTGACGACTATTGGACCAATAAGTCCTAGAGGGTCATACAACCTTGCAATTCTGGACAATATTAATCTCTTTGTGCAACTCGACAAATATCTGATTGTGCTCCAGAGAAGATAAATTCATCCAAATCCGGCTGCCAAATTAATCCAAGAGTCTTTGTCACCTGACTCTGATTAATGTCCAAAAAAGTTTCCTTATCTTTTTCCACAATTGTGTCTAAGAAGGAACTGTTGTTGGAACACCATTTCCGAAGATGAAAACCTGCTTCGCTAAGAAGCTTCGTAGTTTGATCTTTAATGTCGATAATCTCATCAAGAGTATTTGCTCCAGAGAGGAGGTCCTCGACATAAAAATCCTTTTTTATGGTTTTTGAGCCAATAGGAAAGTGTTCACTTCTATCTAATGCAAGTTGAGTCATTGATCGAATAGCGAGAAAGGATGCGGAGGCTGTCCCATATGTGACTGTGTTTAGTTTAAAATTGCTCAAGTCCTCATTACGATTTTCTCTCCAGAGAATTAACTGCATATTGTCATCAGGTGGTTGAACCTGTACACATCTGTACATTTTTGAAATATCGGCAGTAATAGCAAAGCGATGTATCCGAAAGCGAATGAGAATGGCGAATGGTTCATCTTGAATAGTTGGACCTACCATAAGGATGTCATTTAGCGAGAAACCCGATGACGATTTGGCTGAAGCATCGAAAACGACGCGCAATTTTGTTGTGGTACTCTCTTCTCTTACCACGCAATGGTGTGGGAGAAAAAAATGATTTTCATTAAGAATTTTAGCATCCACTTTCGACATATGGTTCAGTTGAAGATACTCATTTATAAAATCGACATATTGAGATCTCTTGTGCGGATGACGAAGCAATTTTGTTTCCAAATTGTAAAAACGTTGCTGGGCGAGTTGAAACGAATCACCTAACGTACTTGGTGATGATTTAAATGCAAGACGAACAGCAAATTGTCCATTTGGAAGGCGTTGATGGGTTTCATGAAACAAATTTTCGCATTCCACTTCCTCTTTAGAAAGTTTCTTGGCAACAACATCATGAGATTTCACTTCCCAGAATGATCTAAGAATCTCATCTATTCTATCAACTTCCAAATCACTAGTGTTCTTGAGCGAAGTGATAAAACTATACCGCGTTGTGTTTTTAGGAGTAATTTTCCCTGCAATGAGCCATCCAAGAAGAGTTTTTTGCAGTACAGTCAGATTCTCGCCGAGACGAATTTGACCCACGGATAACAAATCAAAAAATACCTCTGCGCCTATGAGCAAATCAATTTTTTGAGATTTATTGAAATAGGGATCGGCAAGTTCGACGTTGCAGGCAAATTAAAATCAGAGATTTGTATATTTTTCTCAGGTTGGTTACATGTAATGGAAGGTAGGATTTGAACCTCTAGATTTGCGGTGAAATCATTTAAACGCTATCGTAATGATAGATGCGCTTTGTACTTCGATTTAGTGTTGGTTTCTCCAATATCACCAATAGCATTTGTGGCCTTAACACGCTTTATAATGAGCATTTGAATTAGGCGGTCCGTAGCGAAATGCCTTTGCGAACATGAATCTAACAATGCCCTACAAGGAACGTATGAATCGTAACAATCCTTAATTAATACTAGAGCTGTTCCTAGGAGTACGAATGGTTGATCGGGTTGTTTCACAGCGGCGAATTCATTTCAAAACTAAAGAAGTTTTTGCGTTGGTTATCAACGGTGAGTTAGAGATAGATGTATTTGCGTTGCTTGTCAAAGGTGGATTTGAGATAGATTGAACTATTGGCTGTTGAGTGATCGATAATTGAGAAGAGGAGTTGAGAGTAGGACCCATATGTTGCAATGTACTGTGGCGTTGAGAGCAATGTTTGCAATAATGAGAACTGCAATTGCGTGCCAAATGCCCATATCGAAGACAATTTATGCATAATTTTCTAGCTTTAACTTCATTAAAACGTTTTTCAGGCGAAAGATTGATAAAAGCATCGCACGAATATATAGCATGATCAGTTGAATTACAAAAGCGACAAGTAGTGGAAAGGGACTTCGATGTAACAAAATTTGTATTAGCTACTGGTTTATATGGCTTACGTGAGTTGTTGAACTTGGTTGCAAACCTGCAGCTGTTACCAGATGATGCGTTGTCTATGGTTCCCAGCGTTTGACACCGTTTTTCTATGAAAGATGAAAGCTGATCCCATTTAGGTATCGCGTTGATTGCTGCTGCTTCCTCCCATTTTGTCCGATTCTTTGCATCCAATTTGTTCACGACGAGATGGATGAGCAATCCGTCCAAAATCTGCTCTTTAGTTCCAAGCGTGTTGAGCGCCCTTAGATGAGAGTAACATTAGATAAATTGAAAATTTCTTTGACGTGAGCCTGAAAGATTAAACGTTTATTTTTAAATCGAGCCTTTAAAAGTTCGAGAGCCTTGCTATAGTTTTCATCGGTGACTTAAAGAGACTGGATCGTTTTAAATGCAAAATCGGATAGACACGAACGCAAATGTTGAAATTTTTTAATGGCAGTAAGTTCCTCGTCTTTGTTCACCAAAGTCTCAAACATGGATAGGAAATCTGGCCAATCTGTATACCTTCCAGAAAACTTTGTGAGCTCCAGTTTGGGCAATCGAGCTACCTTTGGCTTCATGCAAAAGAAACTTAAATCATGCAAAGGGGCTGCTCCAAGTGCAGAGGGCCTTTGTAAGTCCATGAATGTAAGTATTCTGGTTTTGAGATCAGCATACATATCTTCAAAACTGCCACGTCTATCACTCTCCAACTCTGCGACATCCAATATTTCGATATTGGTTTGAGCATCATCGAATGTCTTGAGATATGCCTCTAGAAGCCCCAATTTGACTTCCCATTCATGCAGAGAAACACTCTTTCCACAAGCACTTCCAACAAATTTTTTCAGCTTCGTAAGCTGTCCAGTTACTGAAGCCCTTTTGGTTTTATAAGAAGAGAGCGTTGTAGCATTGCACTCAGCAATTACTCCAATCATATTAAAGTTACAACTTATTTAATATCAATCAAACTAATGAAACAATTAATTCACAATGATACTTATCCAAAACCACGTGATCCACCAGCCGATGAGTTGTTAGCAGCGGTTTCAAGAAAATATCCACAATGAGCAGCAGCAAATCCAAGTACAGCAATCCAAAATGTTAACAGCGATTCCAAGAAATTGTCTCAAGTCTCAACCACAAATCCAAAATTTAGCAATCCAAACCCGATAGCAAATTCTCCGTCAAATAACACGATCGAAGCAAACAAATCCAATGATCAAACCCGAGATATAATAATTCTTTGCAAAATTACACGACTGATAAATAATTTTATATTAAAATTACTGGACTACGAGTCCTGTGACGGTCGCCATGTTAATTAATTCAGGATTTTTTGAATCAAGAAAAGCGAAATATGCAAATTTTGAGCGAAGCGTTTTAATGTTAATGAAAAATGCGAGATGATATTTGCGATGCGAAGTGATGCGAGACAATGATTTGATTTTCTTAGAAAAAAAAAAGGAAGCAGCCGCTTTTTGGATAGCGTGCACATACAATGAAAATACAGTACAAAAATGACATGATCGATAACAACTGCGTTATGATTAGTAAGTGATTTCAAGCAAAAATAAATGTATATACGAGTAAAGTACATAGTAGATTCGGAGTAATTAAACAGTAGTGAGCAAAAGCATTGTTACATGACATTAGAAATATGTTAATGATGATTAATGTGGTTTTGTAATTCTGAACAACATATGTACTGAAGTCAGCTTAATCTAGTTATTCTTAATATTATTATCCACGAAAATTAATACAATATAAATATAATTCATATTTACATTGGAATATACCTGTACGCAATGAAGTGAACTAAAACAATCGCGTTTATAATTCTTACCAGTATCTAAATATAATTTTTTTTTCTGTTTCCCTTGAAATGGCAGAGTGCTAACACCATGTAGAACGTTCGGTAATTCTATTAGTTAGGGACTATTCCAATAGAAACTAGGAAGGCGTAGTGATGGTGACGCCAATTACCGTGGGTGGGTTCCCCTAGGTGTTATAACTTCTACAACACTACCTCAAGTTTAAGTCAAGCTCATGTGCGTTACTTCTTTTGTATTGACCAGCACAGTAGACAAAAGGTTTTACACACCTTTTGTTTTATTGGCACGACAAATTTATTAAGCTTCGGTGAAAGATAGCAGCAAAATCCTACCCATCCGTCAAGCGAACGCCGTGCAACCGCAAGCGTGCCACCCGCTGCCGACAAACAAGTGTTACATTTTCATCCACACGCACCGAAAGTCTTACAACCTGTTGCATGTTTTCGCAAGTATCATAAAATCTATGGGTTTTTGTGCAAACTTGATGATGAATTATTTTTTTATTGTTACTTTTTTTAAGAAAGAAATAGTAAAACGTTATATTAATTAGGCATTTTCTGGAGATAAGTGACCTTAAAGTCAAAAATTAGCATGGGCAATGAAAATGGAAAATGGCATAGAAATTGGATATCTAAAGACTCAAACAAAATATCAACTTTATTTAAACACCGTTGTGGAGAACTAAAATTTAAAGTAGAACTGACATGTACAAATAATGTAATTTGCACTCTTCTTTGGTAAACTCTTTCTTGATTCCTTTTAATGTAACATTAATACATGTATTAACATTGTACCGCTATATGGTACGATCTTTCTTTTCTGAAATGTAATTTAAAATCATTATTCTTGATACAACTGTGGAGAAATAATTTTTTTTGTTCTTTAATTCATCATCATATGGTCCTTCTTTGTCGGATTTAAGGCCAAGGCCCATAGAATCCGTTGCGTGAATTGCGTCGACTGACAGCTCGATAGAATATACACGTTGTTATGGAAGCAGGCCCATAAACAAAGGATATGACGGAACGGACGGATAAAGTAGATTTAATTTCTACTTTTCAATCCGTTGGCAGTTCACACATTCACACATTGAGAACCATACTTTCACATATTGAGGTTCACGCATTTACAAATTGAGAGTAAGCACTTTCATTGGTGGAGACATTGAGAGAATGAAGAGAAATTGTCATAGCTTGAAAGAAAATATTGAGATTAAATGACATTTAAATTTTTTTGTTTCGTTTCGTTCGTTATTCTGCCAACGTATGCCACGGATTCTATGGGACTGTCATTTCCGTCAAATACGTTAACGTCAACCTATCCGGCATCGTAACGGATTCTATGGGCCGGAGCCTTTATCAACGAATAAAATCAATCGAGTTAGTTCAAAAATTTGCTATAAGTACAGTTGATCGTGAAGAGTGGTGAAGGGAATTCGTCGCTGGAAGTTTGCGAAATCCTTTGGTCGTTGCGGAGCACTAATTGGCGGAAGGAAAAGCAGACAGAAGTACACTTCAGCGTGGGATTGGAAAAGTTGGTAACTGACACCAACGTGGAGGTATTTCTATCAATTTATTACATAAAATCTTATTGGGGAAATCTTCGTTGGATTACGTATCGACATATACATACGAGTACATATATATTTAATTATCATACGGTTTGCATTGTGATATTTCGCTTGGTGTTTTATTATTTGTTATCCGTTATGGCAACAGTAACTATGCATTCACTTCAAACTATTAGAAGTCGTTTGTTGGGAAACGGAAGGGTATGCGGATGAGATATCGGAAAATGATATTCTCGAATTAATTGAAATAAAAGCCGAAAAACTGTCTAAAACTTGGGACGAATTTATTAAAACTCAAAAATGAGATGTATGCGTTTCAATTAGAAACCGGTTATGTGGATCCAGACATAGATTTTGGAGCGTATGAGAACAAATATTTTAGGGCACGCGGGTTGATGTTGGTTGTTATCCGCGCTCGAACTACAGTTTCTCAAACCTCAACGGTTACTGGAAGCGGCAATGATAGCAGTACCGAAGCCATTAATCGTTTAGCCGACCAGCAAGCCTCGTTTTTACAACAATTAACTAGTACTCCTTCTGTTCGTTCAAATTCAACTGTGGTTAAGGATTGTGAATTTCCGAAAATTGTTATTTCATCATTTACTGGTTCCTATAAGGATTGACCTGCGTTTAAAGATTTATTCCAAAGTTCAATCGCTAGCAAAACACATTTAACAGATACCCAAAAATTTCATTATTTGAAATCCTTTTTGCGTGACGAAGTTGCAAACCTTGTTGCTCATATCACTGTGTGCGATCAAAATTGCAGCCAAACTTTTGGGAACGCTTACAAACTCGTTATGATCGGAGCAAAGCGAGCGTGATTCATGGTTGATATTTCTTTTGTTGAACAAGGTTGACCCAGATACGCGACACTCGTGGGCAGAATCTAGCGTTACAAACAATAACTCTACCATCAAAGAATTGCTATCCTTCTTGAATTCGCGCTGCGAATCATTGGAATTGAGCTTCAATAGCCATCGTTCGAGTCAAAAGAAATCGCAACAATAGACTCGTACATTTGTCGCTAAATCCTGGGATAATGCCGGTAAGAATATATCTAAGTGTATACAATGTAGCGTTGACCATTTACTGTTTCAATGCGATAAATTTCGAGCCAATTTGTAAAGCAGCATGGCTTATGCTTCAATTGTCTCCGCAAAGGACATTCATCGAAAGAATGCAAGTCATCGCACCGATGTAATGAATGTGGTAATCGCCATCACTCATTGGTTCATTCGGATCCCTCTACTCTTTTGAATTCCCTTCGGCTTCAAACATCTCACTCTTCGTCACCTCACTCTTGCTCACTTAACTCATCGTCACCTCATTCTTCGTCAGCTCATTCGTCGTTGCCTCACTCTTCGTCATATCACTCTTCGTCTCAACAACCATCGATACAGTCCTCTAATACATTATCTGTAAACGTTGCTACGCATCTCAATCATTCTCTCGCGTTTATTCCTACTGCAGTGGTAGATGTTTTGGACATCCAAGGACGCACTCAACCCTGTCGCGTAATCCTAGATTCCGGATCCCAGATATCGTTCATTTCCGAAGGTTGTTTTCGTCGGCTTGGACTACGTGAGAAAATCCGCAGTCGTCAGCGCTAATTCTACTCGCTAATTCTCCTCATTTAATAGCGTCATTGACATCGACAGCACCTTAAGGTTATTTTGGGAACTGGGAGAGACCACAGTAACAACAAGGAAGTACTCTGATGAGGAAAATTTCGTAGAAGCCCATTTCCAATCAACGGTCAGCAGATGTAGTGATGGTAAATACTGTGTTCACCTACCATTTAAAGATCATGACCCTGTTTTCGGTAACACATACAACGGAGCCCTTACTCGTTTATTATCAATCGGAAGTCGGTTTGGAAAGGATCCATTCTTAAGAGAGCAGTACATCCGAGAATACCTGCGGTTGGGGCACATGCAGGAGGTTTCCAGCACAAACCTTGATTCCTCTTCGGGTAGCTTCTTTTACCTCCCACACCACCCAGTCGTAGGAAGGAAGCTTAGGGTGGTATTCGATGGATCTTACCAAGATTCGTCGGGAAAATCACTTAACGACCTTTTGTATATAGGCCCTAGCATTCAGAGAAATCTTGTAGCAGTCTCTCTTCGATTTCGACTGTATCGGGTTGTTTTTTCTGCAGACATCGTTAAAATGTTTAGACAGATATGGGTAACAGAGTCTCATCGTCGGTTCCAACGGATTCTTTGGAGGGAGGACCCGAAGAATGCAGTTAAGCATTTTGAGCTTTGCACATACGGGACATCATGTGCACCATTTCTATCGGTGAGACTTCTGGAGCAGTTAGCTACTGATTATCCACTCGCTTCCAATATTATACTTAACGATTTTTATGTGGACGATGTGCTCACAGGAGCGGATATTGATGCTGAACTCATTAACAAGAAAAATGAGTTAATCAAGCTTCTCTCCCTAGGAGGGCTGGAGCTAATTAAGTGGACATCGAATTCCCCGTCGCTGGTAAACTCGGTGGCCTCTGATGAGATTAATAAGACATCACTATTCGACGGTAGTAACACTTCTATTGCCAAGGTCTTAGGTATACACTGGAACCCTTGCGATGACAATTTACTGTTCAGGGTAACCTTAGGCGATATTAACAGGGCTACTAAAAGACAGTTTCTCTCAGATGTAGCTAGAATCTTCGACCCACTGGGATTGCTGGCACCGGTTGTCATATTATTCAAAATGTTGTTTCAACACCTGTGGCTTCTAAACCTTAGCTGGGATGATGACTTACCTAAGCACTTGTCTGAAAAGTGGCTAAAATATCGCAATGACATCCATGCCTTGAATAACCTCACAATTCCTCGTTACATCCCAAACTCGACTGCTGATCTTGAGCTTCACGGATTCTCTGACGCATCATTAAAAGCATATGCCGCCGTAATCTATTGTCGGCATCGCGAAGGAGACGGAATCTATTGTGTCACGTTGATCGCGGCCAAGACACGGGTGGCCCCGCTCAAACAAATTTCACTTCCACGTTTGGAGCTCTGTGGAGCGTTGTTGTTGGCCCGTTTAATGGCATCGATTACCTCGGCCCTGCAAATTCCGGATATAAAATTGCATGCATGGTGTGATTCGAGCATCGTGCTACGATGGCTGTCATCCCCACCATCACATTTAAAAACCTTTGTTGAGAATAGGACTTCCGAAATCCTTGACATCTTGCTAAGACACGTTTGGAGACATGTACCATCCAAGGAAAAGCCCGCAGATTGTGCTTCGCGCGGCCTGCTTGCCTCAGACTTACTTACTTTCGATCTTTGGTGGCGTTTTCAATCTAACCACTTGGTTGGGCCGAGATTTTGAGATTCGGGAGATGGAATTGACTGACACGTTGTAGAGTCCAGAAGTCTTATTAGAGACCCGCATCAATTCATTTTCAGTGGAACCAGTTCACCACGACAACGAAGAACATTTTGTGCATCGATTGCTTAGGAAAATTTCCATTTGGGGGAAGCTTGTTCGAGTTGTGGAATACGTTAAACGATTTGTAACCAATTGTAAAGCTGGGGTAAATGCAAGGACTGATACTGTTTTAACATTTAACGAACTAGATGAAAGTCGCCATATCTGCTTACGGTTCGCACAATTGTTATTTATCCGAAACCAAAATGTCCTGTTGACATCTGAGCTGAACCGTAATCCGACACTTAAATCGCTGTCACCGTTTGTCTATAAGAGAGGACTTCTCCGAGTAGGTGGGCGAATCAAGCATTCTCACATAGACTTTGGTGCTCAGCATCCAGTAATTCTCCCAAAATATAGCCCAATCACGAAACTTATCATCTTGGACGAACACATGCGAAACTTACATCCTGGAGTCGACGCACTTTTTGTAATATTGTACTTCGACAAAATTATTGGATATTGGGACGTAGAAATTTAGTTCGAAAACTCACACATGACTGTTTGAGGTGCTTTCGTTAACGCCGACACACGGGTCAACAGGTCATGGCAAATCTTCGGTCAACAAGAGTAACTCAGGCTTACCCATTTGAAAATAAGGGATGTGATTACGCTGGACCAATCATCTTGAAATAGTACCCGGGACGCAATCCTCCAAAAACAAAAGGATACATCTGTTTATTCGTTTGTCTTGCGACAAAGGCAATACTTTTAGAGTTGACATCAAATCTCTCAGCAGAGGGATTTCTAGCGCCTTTCTCAAGGCGCGGCAAGTGTTCGAATGTTTATAGTGACAATGGAAGCAACTTCAAGGGAGAAGCACGAGTTATCAGCGAAACGCATCAACTGTTTATATCATGAGAGCATAATGAACATATTAGTCAATCTCTCGCCAATGATGGCATACGTTGGCATTCCATTCCCCCTCTTGCTCCACATTTTGGCGGGATTTGGTCAGTAAAGGTCAGCAAAGCTACATTTACGACGCGTAATCGGCTCATCTATCCTTACTCTCGAACAAATGCATACACTACTTACACAAATAGAGGCGGTTATAAATTCTCGACCTTTATGTGCATTGTCTGATAGCGATTTAAATTACTTAACTCCGTCTCATTTTCTCATAGGTCGCCCCTATACAACTCTACCTGAAGGTAACATGCTTAAGGTTCCTATCAACCGATTGAAGTACTGCGAAAACACGCAAAATATGTTCCAAGGATTTTGGAAAAGATGGCATCAGGAATACCTGACTTCCCTCCAGCATCGGCCGAAGTGGAGCCAACCAGAACGCAACTACAAGGTCGACGACATCGTGGTCATCAAGAGTGATAACTGCCCACCATCTAAATGGCAGTGAGGTATAGTCATCCAAGTTCATCCAGACGACGACAACATGGTACGAGTAGTGACGCTGCGATTTTCAAATGGAACCTTCACTCGACCAATCACCAAAATAGTCCTCCTACCTACATACTTCAGGGGGGCCGGAATGTTGGGGAACTAAAATTTAAAGTAGAACTGACATGTACAAATAATGTAATTTGCATTCTTCTTTGGTAAACTCTTTCTTGATTCCTTTTAACGCAACATAAATACATGTATTAATATTGTTCCGCTATATGCTTTGTACGATCTTTCTTTTCTGAAATGTAATTTAAAATCATTATTCTTGATACAACTGTGGAGAAATAAAGTCGAAGTTGCATTTGTTCTTCAAATTTTTTTTGTTCTTTAATTCATCATCAACCGTTACTTCTAGTATTTCTTCTAAAAATAAAGTCCTACACGAAGTTTCTACCATTAGTACTAACAGAGCAATTTCCGTTAACATAAGTCAGAATGCACCAAAGTTAGCCTTTTCTTAGATCCACGGTAACACACAAGTACGAAATTAATGAGAACACCGCCAAAGAAAATTAGCAACAGTGAAGCCTGACAGATATGATTAAGGAACTTTTAAGAAATAAAAAAAAAGATCAGAAGGGATATTAAGAAGAGTTAAAGAAAATAAAGTAAGAAAACAAAATTCTAAAGGAAGAAATAGAATGGAATTAGATGAAATGAAAACAGTGTACAGAGAATGTAAAGTGTAAAGAACAACATATGTAGTAATGACAGGGTTAGATTGTAAAAGAGTAGATAGAGGGGAAATAAAAAAACAAACCGAAGATTTATGTCAGAAAGCATTAGATAAAAATATCAAGGTCAAGGAAGTAATAAGACTAGGGCCGACAACATATAAAATTGAGCTAGGTAGCTACAAAGAGAAGGTGTTAATCATGGATAACAAATATAAGCGTAGAAATCATCAGGAAAAAATTTATATACTCGTAAATAATAAATTAACAAGACAAGAATTACAAATCCAGCGTAAAATAAAAGAAGTAGCAGATTAAGAAAGAAAAAAGGATGATCAAAAAATTATTATAAATGGCACAGAATGGATATGGAACAAAAATTAATTTAACTGGCAGAACAATTAAAAGTAAGAAACATATGTACAAGGGCAAATAAAATAAAATGGGAAGGATTGATAGAGCCAAATGGAGAAGAAAAAATCAATGGAAGTGGAAAAAGGCTACTTGAGTTTTGTATCGTAAATGGCCTTGTAATTACTAAGTTTTTGTATAAAGACATTCATAAATACGAGTATGTGCATAAGAGAAGTGGCAAACAAAGGGGAGAAGCCGATCATAGATTATACATATAGTAACAGAAAGAGTCAAAAAGAAGAGAAGTCTTGGATACGAGGGTCAGAAGAGGATACGATTAAGGGAGATCACTGTCTGCATGAAGCTGTGTTGAAGGCGTAATCAAAGACAGAGGAGAAGGAAAAGAAAATGGAACAAAAAAACAAAGAAAATGAGAAAATAAAAGTATACAAAATCAAACTTAGATTCGAAGAAATAAGAGGAAAATATCAAAAAGAGATTGAAGAAAAAGTTACGAGATACGTAAATAATGGGAATAAAGATAATAACAAGAGGTGGATAAGATTTATAATAAATGATGGCGAATGTAGCCAAAAAAATATGCGGACATGGTAAAGTATACAGTGGTAAAAAGAGAACGGTATGGTGGAATCACAGCGTCAAAGGGGAAATATATATTAAGAAAAAGCTGTGGAAAGACTACATACAGGTGAAGAAAATGGTTCTAGAAGCTAAACAAATTACGTGGGAAAATTTTGCAAAAACGTTGGAAACGAAAAGAAAAGAAAACGCAAAAATTTTTGACAAGATAGTTAAAGGGCTAAAAAATAAGAAAGAATTTAAATTGCAAACAATTAAAACAAAAGATGGAAATGGAAAGGTATTTCCAAAAGAAGATAAAATCATAAATTGATGCAAGGAATACCTATTTTAAGAAACTATTGAACAAGGAAGATTAGGAGGACACAGAGGGAGCAGTAGATGAAATTCAATTAGATTCGAACAACGAATAAGCACATTACCAGGCAAGCCCTATAACCAAAGAAGAACTCGAAACAGCGTTGTGAAAAATCAAACTCGCAAAAACCCCGGGTGTTGATGAGATTGCCCCGGAACTTATTAAATATGTTGGAGAAAAGGGAAAAAACGAACATTATTAAAAATAATAAATTTAACCTCGACAAGGGGAATTATTCCAGAAGATTGGAAATATGGAATTATCCTACCTATCTACATAAAAGTTGACTCAAAAGAATGCGATAACTATAGGGAATAACGCCTATAACTATAGGAGGATAACCCTTAAAGTGTACGAGACCGTCCTAAAACACAGGCTAAGGGAAAAATTTGGAAAACAGTTATCAGATATAGAAAGCGGTTTTCGACCAGATCATAGTATACAAGACCGCATTTTCACGGTATAATATGTGCTGGGAAAAAAGGTTGCCAATTATAAAACAAGTTTTACCTGCTTTATAGGCATAAAAAAAGTTTTTACTCTAGGCAGAGGTAAAATCTGGGAGAGTCTTAGAAGGAAAGGGGTGAAGGAACGACTTCTATGACTCATCAAAAGCATATACAAGGAAACATTTAATATCGTACGGATATGCAATGTACTGTCAGGCAAATTCAAGACGCCTGAAGGAGTGAGACAAGATAGTGTGTTGAGCCAATGCGAATCATTGGAATTGAGCTTCAATAGCCATCGTTCGAGTCAAAAGAAATCGCAACAATAGACTCGTACATTTGTCGCTAAATCCTGGGATAATGCCGGTAAGAATATATCTAAGTGTATACAATGTAGCGTTGACCATTTACTGTTTCAATGCGATAAATTTCGAGCCAATTTGTAAAGCAGCATGGCTTATGCTTCAATTGTCTCCGCAAAGGACATTCATCGAAAGAATGCAAGTCATCGCACCGATGTAATGAATGTGGTAATCGCCATCACTCATTGGTTCATTCGGATCCCTCTACTCTTTTGAATTCCCTTCGGCTTCAAACATCTCACTCTTCGTCACCTCACTCTTGCTCACTTAACTCATCGTCACCTCATTCTTCGTCAGCTCATTCGTCGTTGCCTCACTCTTCGTCATATCACTCTTCGTCTCAACAACCATCGATACAGTCCTCTAATACATTATCTGTAAACGTTGCTACGCATCTCAATCATTCTCTCGCGTTTATTCCTACTGCAGTGGTAGATGTTTTGGACATCCAAGGACGCACTCAACCCTGTCGCGTAATCCTAGATTCCGGATCCCAGATATCGTTCATTTCCGAAGGTTGTTTTCGTCGGCTTGGACTACGTGAGAAAATCCGCAGTCGTCAGCGCTAATTCTACTCGCTAATTCTCCTCATTTAATAGCGTCATTGACATCGACAGCACCTTAAGGTTATTTTGGGAACTGGGAGAGACCACAGTAACAACAAGGAAGTACTCTGATGAGGAAAATTTCGTAGAAGCCCATTTCCAATCAACGGTCAGCAGATGTAGTGATGGTAAATACTGTGTTCACCTACCATTTAAAGATCATGACCCTGTTTTCGGTAACACATACAACGGAGCCCTTACTCGTTTATTATCAATCGGAAGTCGGTTTGGAAAGGATCCATTCTTAAGAGAGCAGTACATCCGAGAATACCTGCGGTTGGGGCACATGCAGGAGGTTTCCAGCACAAACCTTGATTCCTCTTCGGGTAGCTTCTTTTACCTCCCACACCACCCAGTCGTAGGAAGGAAGCTTAGGGTGGTATTCGATGGATCTTACCAAGATTCGTCGGGAAAATCACTTAACGACCTTTTGTATATAGGCCCTAGCATTCAGAGAAATCTTGTAGCAGTCTCTCTTCGATTTCGACTGTATCGGGTTGTTTTTTCTGCAGACATCGTTAAAATGTTTAGACAGATATGGGTAACAGAGTCTCATCGTCGGTTCCAACGGATTCTTTGGAGGGAGGACCCGAAGAATGCAGTTAAGCATTTTGAGCTTTGCACATACGGGACATCATGTGCACCATTTCTATCGGTGAGACTTCTGGAGCAGTTAGCTACTGATTATCCACTCGCTTCCAATATTATACTTAACGATTTTTATGTGGACGATGTGCTCACAGGAGCGGATATTGATGCTGAACTCATTAACAAGAAAAATGAGTTAATCAAGCTTCTCTCCCTAGGAGGGCTGGAGCTAATTAAGTGGACATCGAATTCCCCGTCGCTGGTAAACTCGGTGGCCTCTGATGAGATTAATAAGACATCACTATTCGACGGTAGTAACACTTCTATTGCCAAGGTCTTAGGTATACACTGGAACCCTTGCGATGACAATTTACTGTTCAGGGTAACCTTAGGCGATATTAACAGGGCTACTAAAAGACAGTTTCTCTCAGATGTAGCTAGAATCTTCGACCCACTGGGATTGCTGGCACCGGTTGTCATATTATTCAAAATGTTGTTTCAACACCTGTGGCTTCTAAACCTTAGCTGGGATGATGACTTACCTAAGCACTTGTCTGAAAAGTGGCTAAAATATCGCAATGACATCCATGCCTTGAATAACCTCACAATTCCTCGTTACATCCCAAACTCGACTGCTGATCTTGAGCTTCACGGATTCTCTGACGCATCATTAAAAGCATATGCCGCCGTAATCTATTGTCGGCATCGCGAAGGAGACGGAATCTATTGTGTCACGTTGATCGCGGCCAAGACACGGGTGGCCCCGCTCAAACAAATTTCACTTCCACGTTTGGAGCTCTGTGGAGCGTTGTTGTTGGCCCGTTTAATGGCATCGATTACCTCGGCCCTGCAAATTCCGGATATAAAATTGCATGCATGGTGTGATTCGAGCATCGTGCTACGATGGCTGTCATCCCCACCATCACATTTAAAAACCTTTGTTGAGAATAGGACTTCCGAAATCCTTGACATCTTGCTAAGACACGTTTGGAGACATGTACCATCCAAGGAAAAGCCCGCAGATTGTGCTTCGCGCGGCCTGCTTGCCTCAGACTTACTTACTTTCGATCTTTGGTGGCGTTTTCAATCTAACCACTTGGTTGGGCCGAGATTTTGAGATTCGGGAGATGGAATTGACTGACACGTTGTAGAGTCCAGAAGTCTTATTAGAGACCCGCATCAATTCATTTTCAGTGGAACCAGTTCACCACGACAACGAAGAACATTTTGTGCATCGATTGCTTAGGAAAATTTCCATTTGGGGGAAGCTTGTTCGAGTTGTGGAATACGTTAAACGATTTGTAACCAATTGTAAAGCTGGGGTAAATGCAAGGACTGATACTGTTTTAACATTTAACGAACTAGATGAAAGTCGCCATATCTGCTTACGGTTCGCACAATTGTTATTTATCCGAAACCAAAATGTCCTGTTGACATCTGAGCTGAACCGTAATCCGACACTTAAATCGCTGTCACCGTTTGTCTATAAGAGAGGACTTCTCCGAGTAGGTGGGCGAATCAAGCATTCTCACATAGACTTTGGTGCTCAGCATCCAGTAATTCTCCCAAAATATAGCCCAATCACGAAACTTATCATCTTGGACGAACACATGCGAAACTTACATCCTGGAGTCGACGCACTTTTTGTAATATTGTACTTCGACAAAATTATTGGATATTGGGACGTAGAAATTTAGTTCGAAAACTCACACATGACTGTTTGAGGTGCTTTCGTTAACGCCGACACACGGGTCAACAGGTCATGGCAAATCTTCGGTCAACAAGAGTAACTCAGGCTTACCCATTTGAAAATAAGGGATGTGATTACGCTGGACCAATCATCTTGAAATAGTACCCGGGACGCAATCCTCCAAAAACAAAAGGATACATCTGTTTATTCGTTTGTCTTGCGACAAAGGCAATACTTTTAGAGTTGACATCAAATCTCTCAGCAGAGGGATTTCTAGCGCCTTTCTCAAGGCGCGGCAAGTGTTCGAATGTTTATAGTGACAATGGAAGCAACTTCAAGGGAGAAGCACGAGTTATCAGCGAAACGCATCAACTGTTTATATCATGAGAGCATAATGAACATATTAGTCAATCTCTCGCCAATGATGGCATACGTTGGCATTCCATTCCCCCTCTTGCTCCACATTTTGGCGGGATTTGGTCAGTAAAGGTCAGCAAAGCTACATTTACGACGCGTAATCGGCTCATCTATCCTTACTCTCGAACAAATGCATACACTACTTACACAAATAGAGGCGGTTATAAATTCTCGACCTTTATGTGCATTGTCTGATAGCGATTTAAATTACTTAACTCCGTCTCATTTTCTCATAGGTCGCCCCTATACAACTCTACCTGAAGGTAACATGCTTAAGGTTCCTATCAACCGATTGAAGTACTGCGAAAACACGCAAAATATGTTCCAAGGATTTTGGAAAAGATGGCATCAGGAATACCTGACTTCCCTCCAGCATCGGCCGAAGTGGAGCCAACCAGAACGCAACTACAAGGTCGACGACATCGTGGTCATCAAGAGTGATAACTGCCCACCATCTAAATGGCAGTGAGGTATAGTCATCCAAGTTCATCCAGACGACGACAACATGGTACGAGTAGTGACGCTGCGATTTTCAAATGGAACCTTCACTCGACCAATCACCAAAATAGTCCTCCTACCTACATACTTCAGGGGGGCCGGAATGTTGGGGAACTAAAATTTAAAGTAGAACTGACATGTACAAATAATGTAATTTGCATTCTTCTTTGGTAAACTCTTTCTTGATTCCTTTTAACGCAACATAAATACATGTATTAATATTGTTCCGCTATATGCTTTGTACGATCTTTCTTTTCTGAAATGTAATTTAAAATCATTATTCTTGATACAACTGTGGAGAAATAAAGTCGAAGTTGCATTTGTTCTTCAAATTTTTTTTGTTCTTTAATTCATCATCAACCGTTACTTCTAGTATTTCTTCTAAAAATAAAGTCCTACACGAAGTTTCTACCATTAGTACTAACAGAGCAATTTCCGTTAACATAAGTCAGAATGCACCAAAGTTAGCCTTTTCTTAGATCCACGGTAACACACAAGTACGAAATTAATGAGAACACCGCCAAAGAAAATTAGCAACAGTGAAGCCTGACAGATATGATTAAGGAACTTTTAAGAAATAAAAAAAAAGATCAGAAGGGATATTAAGAAGAGTTAAAGAAAATAAAGTAAGAAAACAAAATTCTAAAGGAAGAAATAGAATGGAATTAGATGAAATGAAAACAGTGTACAGAGAATGTAAAGTGTAAAGAACAACATATGTAGTAATGACAGGGTTAGATTGTAAAAGAGTAGATAGAGGGGAAATAAAAAAACAAACCGAAGATTTATGTCAGAAAGCATTAGATAAAAATATCAAGGTCAAGGAAGTAATAAGACTAGGGCCGACAACATATAAAATTGAGCTAGGTAGCTACAAAGAGAAGGTGTTAATCATGGATAACAAATATAAGCGTAGAAATCATCAGGAAAAAATTTATATACTCGTAAATAATAAATTAACAAGACAAGAATTACAAATCCAGCGTAAAATAAAAGAAGTAGCAGATTAAGAAAGAAAAAAGGATGATCAAAAAATTATTATAAATGGCACAGAATGGATATGGAACAAAAATTAATTTAACTGGCAGAACAATTAAAAGTAAGAAACATATGTACAAGGGCAAATAAAATAAAATGGGAAGGATTGATAGAGCCAAATGGAGAAGAAAAAATCAATGGAAGTGGAAAAAGGCTACTTGAGTTTTGTATCGTAAATGGCCTTGTAATTACTAAGTTTTTGTATAAAGACATTCATAAATACGAGTATGTGCATAAGAGAAGTGGCAAACAAAGGGGAGAAGCCGATCATAGATTATACATATAGTAACAGAAAGAGTCAAAAAGAAGAGAAGTCTTGGATACGAGGGTCAGAAGAGGATACGATTAAGGGAGATCACTGTCTGCATGAAGCTGTGTTGAAGGCGTAATCAAAGACAGAGGAGAAGGAAAAGAAAATGGAACAAAAAAACAAAGAAAATGAGAAAATAAAAGTATACAAAATCAAACTTAGATTCGAAGAAATAAGAGGAAAATATCAAAAAGAGATTGAAGAAAAAGTTACGAGATACGTAAATAATGGGAATAAAGATAATAACAAGAGGTGGATAAGATTTATAATAAATGATGGCGAATGTAGCCAAAAAAATATGCGGACATGGTAAAGTATACAGTGGTAAAAAGAGAACGGTATGGTGGAATCACAGCGTCAAAGGGGAAATATATATTAAGAAAAAGCTGTGGAAAGACTACATACAGGTGAAGAAAATGGTTCTAGAAGCTAAACAAATTACGTGGGAAAATTTTGCAAAAACGTTGGAAACGAAAAGAAAAGAAAACGCAAACATTTTTGACAAGATAGTTAAAGGGCTAAAAAATAAGAAAGAATTTAAATTGCAAACAATTAAAACAAAAGATGGAAATGGAAAGGTATTTCCAAAAGAAGATAAAATCATAAATTGATGCAAGGAATACCTATTTTAAGAAACTATTGAACAAGGAAGATTAGGAGGACACAGAGGGAGCAGTAGATGAAATTCAATTAGATTCGAACAACGAATAAGCACATTACCAGGCAAGCCCTATAACCAAAGAAGAACTCGAAACAGCGTTGTGAAAAATCAAACTCGCAAAAACCCCGGGTGTTGATGAGATTGCCCCGGAACTTATTAAATATGTTGGAGAAAAGGGAAAAAACGAACATTATTAAAAATAATAAATTTAACCTCGACAAGGGGAATTATTCCAGAAGATTGGAAATATGGAATTATCCTACCTATCTACATAAAAGTTGACTCAAAAGAATGCGATAACTATAGGGAATAACGCCTATAACTATAGGAGGATAACCCTTAAAGTGTACGAGACCGTCCTAAAACACAGGCTAAGGGAAAAATTTGGAAAACAGTTATCAGATATAGAAAGCGGTTTTCGACCAGATCATAGTATACAAGACCGCATTTTCACGGTATAATATGTGCTGGGAAAAAAGGTTGCCAATTATAAAACAAGTTTTACCTGCTTTATAGGCATAAAAAAAGTTTTTACTCTAGGCAGAGGTAAAATCTGGGAGAGTCTTAGAAGGAAAGGGGTGAAGGAACGACTTCTATGACTCATCAAAAGCATATACAAGGAAACATTTAATATCGTACGGATATGCAATGTACTGTCAGGCAAATTCAAGACGCCTGAAGGAGTGAGACAAGATAGTGTGTTGAGCCCTCTTCTATTTATCTGCACAATGGGCATTGCCAAGAAAGGATGGAAAATTATTGATTCAACCAATCTATGTGGTGGTGATCGGAAATGAAACCTGAGCAGCAAGAGTAATGGTGGATGGGGAAGTCATTGGGTAGGTTCAAAGATATAAGTACATGGGCAGTATTATAAACAGGTAATTCGGAAGACGAATTGAAAGCGAGGATAAAAGCGGCAAATAGACTGTACGCAGGATTAAGAAAAACGTTCCGAGAGCATAACTAGATAACACAATGAACAAAACCACCAATTCTTAAATTGATGTACAATACTTACCTGTGTTGCTACTCACAGCAAGACAAGAAAAACAAATACAAGCTATGAGGCAGAAGTACCTCAGGAAAGTTACGAGAGTCAGGAGAATGTACAATGGATGGAACGAAGCAAATACATGTCAATTCGGCTAAACTAATACTCGGGGAAAAGAAACTAAGACAAGTCAAGAAAATTTTGGAAACAAGACCAGAAGAAAAAAAACCAAAGAAAAAGATCCAAAACCACATGGAACACTACAGTTGAAAAAATTCTGAAAGGAGCTGGAGAAAAATGGGACTCGACTAAACAAATAGCAAGAGATAGGATTCAGCGGAGAAATTGTACGAGAGAATAAAAAAAAGAGAACCGTCGGTACCACCTCGACATCTTAGGGTAAAAGAGAACTGGATGTATTTCTATTTCGTCTTCAGGTTGTTGAAATTCTTCATTGTCATCATATTTTTCACATCATCGTGATCAGTGTCATTATTGTCGGAAAAATCAAATGCACACGTACCGGAATTGGAATTAAGATAACATTATCCATCACAACGCCCACATATAATGGAGCTCGATAATCCGACTTTACGGCACCCACTGATTGCACCGCGACCGTATATACAATTACAGAAAATTGTTTCTATTATAATAAATTGTCCGGCACTGGTGGTAATAACATCATGATAATATAATAATATCCGGGGTAGGCATGCCTGTCGTAAAAGGCGACTAAAATGCACCCTCCGTATTCCAAGCGCGTAGCGCATACAAAACATACAAACGGAAGTAATACCCCAGGTGGCAATCCAGTTTTACTGGCAAATCGACTCTCTTTGGAGGTAGCCTCTACGGATTCTGGGGAGAGCCATTTATCGCTATAGAATCTCTTCTCGAAAACATTAAGGATACCCCGTTCTGCACCATCCAGATCAAATATTTCCAGGAAAGAAAATCCGCCGGTTAATCTGGACTCAGCGAAAGATAAATGCTTCAAAATAGAGAACAAGGAACGCCGAGCTAAACTCAATGAATTAGATTCTCTTCGAAAAGAAGACGAGGCTCTTAAAAACCCTCGTGTAACGATAGAATACAAGGAAACCCCGAACCGTCCAGTAAAATACCTAACGGACGAAGAAGAGCTTACTCGCGAGATCAATCCCTTGCTCAAGAAAATACCAAGCAAAAAACGTAAGGCAGGTTCTTCTCCCGACATCTTACAACCAAGAGACGAAGACAAGTCCACCGTAACAAGCAAAGCAAAAGTCCAACCTTTCCCTCCACACCGCAATAAACGTAGTCGGGATTGCGGACTACGGAATGCTACGTAAACTTCTCTAAAATACACTGGAAAGGAAGTCCAAAATAGCTTCACTTCAGAACAACGTCGATGATTCCGGCGCCTATAACGCATTGTCTCTAAAGTTTAGCACCGATAAAATCCAATGGTATATGAGTACTTATTAAAATAAGTTCAAATAACCGCTGCGAGTCTTCGCTAGGGGACTTCACCCGTCGTGCAGAAAAGAAGACGTAATAGAAGACGTGCAAACACAAAGATACCGGAGTCAAAACCCGGACTTCCGAGAAAGCCGATGATATTTTTAAAATCAAATCTGTCTTAAGTATTACAGTCAAAATTGAGCCCATGCGTAAGGGCATTACCGAGGTTGTGAAATTGTCAAAGAAATCCAAACAAGGCGGAAAATCTCGTGAAACTCAATCACCCGGACCAAATGCTGCGACATCTTCAAACCGTTGAGCCCAAGACAACTAAAACAATCAAAATGACGAAGCCGGTAAATGAAAAAAAAAGAACGGTTTAGAAAAACTAGAGGAGCGAATTAATTAAGTTAATCAGCTCTTGTTTGATAAACTACGCAAGCTCCATAACATGGAACACAAACGGCCTTCTGAAAAAAATAGACGAACTAGAAATTTTTCTATGAAAAAACCATATTGACATATGCTTGATTTCGGAAACCCATTTATAAAAAGGGGGCTGGACCCAAAATAATAGGTTACTCCGATTATCACGCGCACCATATTTCGCAAAATACGATAGGCGGATCTTCTCTTTATACTAAAGACTGCATTAAGCATGCCAAGAACATGATAATAGACTTTCAATTTATTCAAATAAGTTCAGCCACCGTAAAGATTAATCACCTAGACTACAACATAGTATCTTGTTCTTTTCGTCCGAGATATACGATGACAGACGACGACCTGGATCTACTTTTTGGCTCACTTCAACAAAATGCAGATTGTTGGGAGATTTTTGAAAAATGAAGTCCGAAATGGATACAATTATCAAATTCACTTTTATTTATGTTCAACTTAAATTTATTACAATAATAATTGAACAAACAAATAGTACCACTTGATAGCGAGGCACTCCGAGAGAGAACAGAAAAGAGAAGAAGAAAGATAGAAAAAAGAAAAGCCAAGGCCCAAATAAATGACAATTAGGATCAGAGATGTTAAAAAAACTCAACTCTTTTGAGATACGAGTATGTTACAACATTCCACCCGCCTTGTTACCTTGAAGATTTAACGAAATTATCAATTTTAACTAACAATTATTAGGAACAATATTTCATTGGTTAAAGATTACTTGAAAACTTAATTATGAATTTAAACAAAGCAAAGTATTAATATTTAGTTCAGTTACTTGTAAACTTTAATTATATGACTATAATAAAACAAGTACAAAATTACGTTGAAGATCTAATAGGTAGTGGACACAGTTTAACAACAGGTCTCTTGAGTGCGGAATTCTTGGTATTGATTGTAACCACACGAGTTAGTACATCGCGTCCAGGATGAAATTCTACAATGCGTCCAAGAAGCCACTTAGCAGGAGGATACCTTTCATCTACGATGAGAACTAATGAGTCATTTTTTATAGGATCAGTTACCTGTTTCCATTTTGAGATGGATTGAAAACGTGGAATATATTCAGAGGACCATCGAGTCCAAAATCCATCTATCATTCGTCTGATGTGTTGGGAGATTCTTTCCGAAGTATTTTGATTGCTCGTTGGCATGCTGCTGTAACTCTGTAGAGTAACGGTCGATTATATCCCACAGCTTTGGGTCCTCAATATTATAGATAGTAGATACTTGAGATCTTTCCTCCAGATCTACGTTGTGTTCTAATCGAGATACTGTAGATGGCCATAAAGTTGAGTGTTGGGAGAGCCAACGTGGTCCCTTCCACCAAAGAGTACTTTCGCTGAGTTGACGAGGTGACACTCCTCGAGACGCACAATCAGTAGGATTTTCCTTTCCGGACACATGATGCCATTTAGCCCTAAGAAGAGTATCTTGTATAGAGATAACACGATTTTGTACGTAGTCCTTCCAGCGAGAAGGGTGAGATTTAATCCACGTGAGCATCAAGGAGGAATCTGTCCACAATTGCACTGTAGCTGGGTCAAGATTAAGCATCTTACAAATATGAGCAGCCTGTTTATTTATCATTGCAGCAGCACAAAGCTCTAAACGCGTAATAGTAATTTTTTTGTCTGGTTCTTGTCGATTGGAGCAACCTTTGTCCTTGCTAAAATTAACGATAACGATTTCGATATCTTCTATGGTTTTCATTACTCGCAGAAAAAGAACAGCCACCTTTGCATCTTGAGAAGCATCCGAGAAGCCATGTATTTCAATAGCACAAGCTTTGAGGTGAGTCCTAGCCAGCGAGGTATGTGTATTAGAATTACATCATCGAGTTGATTGATAAAGCTATCCCATCGAGAAGAAAGTGCATCCGAGAGCTCGTCGTCCCTACCAACCTTCTCAAGCCAGAGAGCTTGCATGAATACTTTGGCACGGATAGTAACCGGAGAGAGGTTTGGAAAGTTCCTTTTGCTTGGAGGGGAATTATCCCTTTCCCAAGGTATCGAGAAAACAAATCCATCAGAATGCGGTTACCAAGCAATTCCTAATGCTTTGAGGAGAGGATTTCCATCGAAAAATTTGTCAACTGAGGTTGAAAGGTGATCTGTTGAGATGTCTGAGAGAATGTCTGTATCATTAGAAGTCCATTTAAGAAGCTTGAAGCCGCCCGACATGCAGACATTATTGAGTTGATGAGCCAACTACTTAGCTTCGATTAGAGAATCTGCTCCACCAAAACAATCATCCACGAAGGTACCACGTTTGGGTATTTCTGCAGCCAATGGAAATCGATGGCCTTCGTTAGTTACTAGCTGTTGGATGACTCTTTTAGCCAGGAATGGAGCTGACCAAGTCCATATGTCACGGTTGTCAATTTATATTTGCGGACTGAATTCATACTTAAAGTGGTTGACCATAGAATACGTTGAAAATCCCAATCGTCTTTATGGATCAGGATTTGTCTAAACATTTTTTCCATATCCACGGAAAAGACATACGGAAATTGGCGCCACCATGTTATAACATCTGAAAAATTATTTCGTAATTTCTTACCATCGTTGAGAAATTTTCCATTGGATGAAGGAGATGAGCCGTTAAAAACAACTCCCAACTTTGTGGAAGTACTAGAACTTTTAAGTACTCCGTGATTTGGCAAATAATACCCGAATTGTGGTTATTGGATATCATCAGGTACTTGAACCATATGACCTAGTCTCAAGTATTCTTCTAAGAAATCCGAGTAGAGAGTTTTGAATGTTGAATCCAAAGCAAGTTTTCCTATCGTCTTTGATAACATTCGGGAAGCAGCTGGTTGCGAAGTACCAGGATTGTTAAAGGAAATCTTAAAAGGAAGATGGACAATATATCTTCTTGATGCGTTCCTTGTATATGTAGAGACAAAGTGATTTTCACACTCTTCTTCTTCCTTGGAGAGTAGCGATGGTGATACTTGTACTTCTTCTTGAAGCCAAAATCGTTGAATGGCTTCTAGCAGAACGTTGTTGGTCGAACACTGGTAGATCTGTATTGGGGTAGCGTCTGAAAGAGCTGATGAAAGACCTGTTCCCGCACCAAAGCCAGTGCGCCTAGCGAATGGTGTTCCTGGAGGTCCTTTAACTAGATCAGGTTTAATGAGTTGAGCGTAGAGGTCGATTCGTATTACAAGATCTATTTGTCCTGGATTGAGATACAGATGGGTCGGTCGGCTAATGTGAGTCCATGCAGATGAAACCAATGCCCATTGTCTGATTCAAATGAGGGCAGATAGGCTGTTACATCCCATTCGAGTCCTGAAATAAAATGAGGCTTTAGAGTAAATTTTACCATACTTTTTTCGTTCCTGATAATTGAGCCCCAACTCCGCAAAGTGGAATGTATGTACGTTGGCGTCTGAGATGTAGTTGTTGTGCGACAGACTCACTAATGATTGTGAGTTGAGAACTCGTATTGATAAAGGTACGAAATTGCAATTCTGTTCCTTCTGTAGTGCATATTCGTTCGAGAGCGGTTGCCAGTAAAGTACGAACACGTTGAGTTGTAAATTGTGGTACTGCTTGGTGAGCTAAAACCGGTAGAATCTTAGCGTTTGAGATAGTTTGATCTGTGGATGATTGGTTGATATTTTCCTTATTGGGTTTTGTTGATGTTGATGCAGTGGACTGTAACGGATGTGAGTTTGATAACGAATGATGGATTGAATTATGATGATGTTTGTCACACAACAGGCATCTATTATTTGAACGGCAAACTGCTATTCGATGAGGGCCAAGACAATTAAAACAAAGACCCTTTTCTACGGGAAATTCATGACGATGTTTGGGCTTCAAATCATCAGTCATCACATGTTCAACAAATTGATCATGGTTGATTTAAAGACAAGGAGAAAGGATGCATTCGTTCTCTACACACATGGTTAATAGGGGGCATTAATTATATGACACTAATTATATGAAACACAATACATGTACGAGTAAGCCTACATACACACATTCCCTAAAAGTAAAAAATGTTAATGGATTAACGTAGTCTAAGAAATTCCAAGTCAAGTTCATGTGTTCATTGACCTACGTATGTACTCGTATAATCATAATGCGATGTTAATTTTACAGTAGCAACTAAAACCGAGTATTCATGGGAACTTGGGTGGAATTTATACCATACTTTTCCGTTAGCAATCAGTATAGTAAGACAATAAATAAGAACTTATAACGTGAAGTCAATTTGATACAATTAAATAAATCTTTTTTTGAAGTGAATCATTTTTTTGCTCTATTAAACTTGAGCCAATACAACATTACTTGGTCAAATTATTTCTAAGTTTAACTGAGCTTAGAACATGGTCCTTCTCATGATTGATTAAGCCAGGGCAAATAATAAAGTTTTCAGGACGACTATCCAGACATTTTCAACAGTCAATAGACCGAAAGTTTGGACATCTATCCAAAAATCCGTTCTGTCAACGACAATATTTACAACGGTCAGAAACGGACATCTTCATCGAATATCTTCAACCGACAGCTGCAACCGACATAATTAGCGGACATCAACGGTCAACAGCATACTGCAACCCCAGTCGTTCATACACCTCCGGGGAGTTTAAACGTGTTCGGCTAGGAAGTGAGAAGTTGATTCCCTTAATTAAGACATTTGACGAATTGGATTTAGGCTCCAATTAGCTAAGTGATAGTGTGTTCGCTTGCGACAGCAAAGGTTGTGGGTTCGACTCCGCGTGGTGTAAAAACTTTTTTCTTTTTCTTTTTTATATTAAATTAGAAGGCGTAATAAAAAAAAAGTTAAAGTGTTACTAAGTGTTGTAGTAAACAGCACGTGATGGAGGGTGGAGAGTGGTCCGCTATACCAACAGTGGGACCTGCTGAATTATTAGGTGAGGCTTCAAGCAGTTCAAGCCAAACACCAACAGCTAAGAGAAGGAGGAAGCTAAGGCCAACTTCCAACTTAGTCCAACGTCCCTCCCTACCAACTTCCTCTGTAAAACTGCTTGGAGGAGCGAGGGAAGGGAATAACTTCGCTTCATTGGCACCGAGCGAATCAGAAGATGAAGAGGAAGAGATGAATGCCATAAGTAGCAACATCAAAATGCTACAAGAAAGGATACTGGCCATCAAAGAAAGGCAAATGGTTAGAAGGAAGAGGGAAGAGGAAGAAAAATCCCAGCAACAACAGCAGACGCTGCTTGCTCCAAAGCAGAGCCAACAAAAACACCAACAAAAACGTAAAAAACAGCAAGAACAACAAAAAGAGCAGCTACAACAACGGCATCAGCAAAAACAACAGCAGCCACAAAAACAGCAGCAGCAACAACAACAACAACAACAACAACAACAACAACAACAACAACAACAACAACAACAATAGCAGCAGCAGCAGCAGAAGAAGAAGAAGGAGAAGGTGCCTCCTATCAACACCTACAAATTAGAGGTAAATGCAACCAAGGACTTGTGTAAGTTGGTCATTGGTAATAATTTTAAAATTATGAGATTGGGGAACGATCGCCATGCCATCCACTGTAATACAGTGGAGGGCTACGCGAAAGTGAAAGAGCTCCTAAAGGAAACGACAACGGAGCACTACTCATTCACACCGAAGTGTGAAAAGCGGCAATCGATGTTGCTGAAGGGTTTGGAATCATCTACTGATCCTGAGGAGATCCAGGCACTGCTCAAAGAGAAGGAGTGCGAAGGACTCAAGTTTGTGGGGGTAAAGCCATTTACCAAAACTAGAGGCAGGCGGGAGAAACGGAGTTTGCCGTTCTTCCTGGTGCAGCTCAGTCCCGAAAGTCGCCTAGATAGTCTAAGGAGAATCAATGTCCTAGACTACCAGGTGATTCACTGGGAAAAATTAAAAAGGAGCGAAGGGGTTATACAATGCGTTCGCTGCCAGAGGTTCGAGCACGCCGCTTCGAACTGCCAAATGCAGCCTCGATGCGTGAAGTGCGCAAAGAACCACAGCTCCGAGGAGTGTACTCTGGGTAGGGACGGAGCATCCGATAGGGCGCAGCTCTCGTGCGTATTATGTGGGAACGTTGGACACACCGCAAACTATCGGGGTTGTCCTAAGTTCGCTGACATTAAGAAAGCAAAACTGGCTCGGAAGCAGAAGGTGGAGGTCGAACGTTCACCTGTTAGGTTTCAAACACCAGCTGTCACGTCCCAAATTTCCTACGCCCAAATGGCGTCAGGTAGGGGGGCTACGGTACAGCAAGCGACTGTTGCTTCTCCGGCGCCAAAGCCGAGAACAACGGAAGCTGCACCTAACATACTGGCCATCTTGCTCGCAATCCAAGGACAGATGGCTCAGCTGCAACAGCAGGTACAAGAACAGGCCAAGCGGGTGGACCAGATCTACGCGCGGCTGCCGGGAATAGCGCAACACATGTCGCAATGGGTACGCACATGGTGGAGCAAACTTTGAGGGTCCTTGCGGTGAATGTTAATTTATTGATTAGGATCGAACGAAGAGCCGCGATGTTTAAAGTGCTACAAGACCAATCTCCTGATGTGCTTTTCGGTAGCGAAACCAAGCTAACCGATAAGCACAAACTGGAGTACAATAATTATATTGTTAGAAGAAGAAATCGGCCCAGATCCAAACGTGGAGGTGGTGTCGCGATCTTCATTAAAGAAGATATGAAATTTCACAGAGTGTACAAGGGAGTGTTGCGCAGGTTCCGGGTGTTGGAAGCAGACGTCATTTACATACCGCTCCGCAGTGGAAAGAGGTTGTGCTGGGCCTCTGTTTATGCACCTGAGGCTTCACAATCCACCCTATTCATTACAGAGCTCGACACGCTATTTCGACTTCTGAGGCTGGAATCGGGAGAGAATTATTTTATAATCGGCGGGGATTTCAAAGCTAGACACAGAGATTGGGGAAGTAATTTGCCAAATACTAGAGGGAACCTACTACTCGATTGGTGGGGTCAGCACGATGTCATGTACAGACTCGGACTTAAAGCGACGGATAACCCGTCGTTTCCCAGAGGCGGGTCTTATTTGGATCTACTGCTGTACGATGAACGCATAAGACTGACAGGTACGAATTTACAAACGCTAAACTGTCTGCGCACATTCGTGTATGATAGTAACCATTGCGGTTTTAGAACCGAAATTATAGTTCCCAACGAAATAGTGGAATTGACGGAGTTTGCCCAAAGATATTCTTACAACTACAGTAAAACTCGATGGACACGCTTCTCCGCAACGTTGAACACCCTACACCCACCGTCCAATAGGAATTTGTCAAACGAGGAGTTCGACAATTACCTAAAACAAATGGACGAGACAATTAAACAAACTATGGACACTACAATACCGCCGTATCGACGTACGACTAACGAGAGCAGTTCCGCAATCCTACTATTGACGCACTGCACCGACAGAAAAGTAGACTTCTGACAAGACTTCAAAACTTGTACAGACAGTTAACTGACCGACAAGACCCGGAGATTAGGACACTGAAGTCGTCGATTAAAAATATTCAAACGCTAATAAAAGAGAATTACAGAATTTCTGAAAGTTTGTATTGGAACAACAAGGTTCGGGCTATAAACACCAGCAACCCGAATATGTTTCCGCAAATAAATAAACTATTTCGGAGAAAGAATCAAAACGACATTCAGTGTCTTAAAATAGACCGGACAACAGACAACGAAAGGTTACTGACAAGAGCAGATATTGATCCAAATGAAATGAAATAATCGCGTCTTGGGGCACAACATCAACATTCGAAATGAAATAGAGAATTGGCGATCCAACAGCTCTGGTTTCACCCGGTTTAGCGACGAAAATATGGCAAATAATGTCATTGCCAGAGAGGGTGACCTACCCCCTTTCAATTCGAAGGAAGGACTCCATGAGATCTTCGACACAATCAGAGTTAAGAAATCAGTGGGGACCGATGGTATTCCGAACATCGTGCTTCGACATCTTCCTCTAGAAGCGGTGGACATTTACACCACCCTGTTTAATAATGCAATGAATAATGCACATTATCCAGCGCATTGGAAAACGGCGGTGGTTCAACCTATCCCCAAAAAGGGAAAGGATATATCTAATCCAGCGAATCTCCGGTCGATAAGTCTCCTTCCGAATATCAGTAAGGTGTTCGAAAGAGTAATCAATAGAGCTCTGACTAGGTGGGTTGAGGACAAACATATAGTTCCGGATAACCAATTCGGTCTTAAGGCGGGACATGATATCTCACATGCCGCGTCTAAACTGTTGTCCGATATCCAATGGAATAAGGGCAAAAAACAATGTACTGGTGCCTGCCTTGTTGACTTGGAGAAGGCTTTCGACACCGTATGGTTAGAGGGTCTTTTTTATAAGCTGACTAGGCTGGGGATCAGTAAACCACTCTTGTACATTCTTTATAATATGCTAACTAACAGACAGTTCATCGTGAAGAATGGAGATGTCACTTTTTTTGGAATGTTTCAAATTAAAAGTGGTCTTCAGCAAGGCGCGGTCAATTCGCCGATTCTATTCAACATTTTTACAGGCGACTTGATAGGTTCACTTCCCCATACTATTGCGTACGTAGACGATTTGATAGCGTACCGAACAGGTCCAACAATCGAGGTCAATAATACTCTCTTGCGGCGTGACTTCGATAAGATAAGACGATTTTGCGATGACTGGAAGTTGAAAATCAACTTTCAGAAGTCGGAAACCATTCTCTTTAGGACGCCGTTGTCTGGAGCCTCTAGGGATACCTTAAAAAATTGGCGAAAGTTCTCGATCATTGGACAACACGAACAACCTCCTGCCTGTCGAAATGTAGTCAGATACCTTGGGATCTGGTTAGATCATTTTCTGTATTTTGGCAAAAATGTAGATGCTGCTCTTGCCAGAGCTAAATGTGCTTTTACCCTTACAAAGAGACTGTTTTATAGCAGCCAACTCGATGCTAGGGTAAAGGTAATCTGCTACATGCCCCTTATCAGGCCCATGCTGGAATTTGGTTGTCCCGTGTGGTTCAATGTACGAGCAAGCTTAATGGAAAAGATTCGGTTGTTTGAGAGGGCTTGTCTTAGGGCTTGTCTTCGCTTGTACAGAACACCAGAATCGGAGTACAAGAAATTTTATCCTAATGAGGTCCTTTGCAACAGGGCGAACCTAATTCGAGTGGACAACTTCGTAATCAAGCTGACTCGACGACACATTGCAAGAGGAATGACCTCGACGAATAACCTGATATCTGGGGCTTACTACCCCAATTACCTTTATCACGAGAGAGTGCGCTCTGACGGGTTCGTTCCACTGGAAGCATTCCTCTACCTAGATCAGATAGGGTTGATCCAGGATAGATCAGCGGTGCCGTTAATCTTCCATGTCGCTCGGACAGCTGGGGACAGGCGACTCAACTACAGCATAGACGCCGCACACGGCAGTTTGGATCGCCTCAGATTCAGTAGGGCGGTGGTTAATCGCAATAAGAGGGATGTCGTTCGACAGCACCAGCATTTCTGGTGGTTGAATGATGGGGAAGATGTTTCGTCGTCGTTTCCGTCAATTACGGACCAGCCTCACTAAGTTTTTGTAAACAAATTTTTTCTTAGCCGTAAGTATACGAGTATAAAATAAGTAGTAATATGTAAATAAAGTCGAAAGACATAGATATAAGAATTTAGAGTAGCTTAGAGTGCCTGTGTGGGGCCAGTAAGTTAGTATAAAATTGTTAAGTAATTGTAAGCTAGCATTTAAGCATTTTTTGTTAGTGTTAAGTGTTAGTTAGTGTTAAGAAAATAAACTGCATTTAAGACTGAAAACGTACTTCAACGGTCAAGAACGGACTTCCGCACGGGGCAATTAACCACTACAAATCAGACGTTTATAGCTTAACAAGAAAACAATTTGTCAACTGGATAAAAGTAAGACACACATAACTAAGTTCAACAATAAGGTAGGAAGTCAAATTGTTGCCCTTTTTTAAAATAATATTAAAAATCATAAATAAAATCAAATTTAAAATTAAATTATTTACAATTTATATCTAACTACTCGTAAACCCAATTACACAACAATAAGACTGATAAAACAAGTGCTAGTGTAGAACTAACAACATTTTGAATCATGTCAAAACTATCGAAACCAATGGAAAGACAAGAAGGTTTTATCGAAGACATTGCAACAGATTTCGACGAATATCAGAAGCAAACCGTGGCGCGGGAAGCAAGGGGTTCTGTGATCGCGTGTTTAACAGACGTGGATAAATTATTTAAAACGGTTAAGGGTTTACATACTACTATTGTGAACACTACGGCGGATCTGCTAAAAGACAAATATATCACAGATGAAATAAAGGGTCCGTCATCTAACGTTTTTTTCAACTAGTGCTTATTTCTTGAATGGTAACACTTAGCTCGTGTCTGATTTGACACATAATTTGTTTTATCCTGCCGCTGAACGAATATGGTTGTGCATATGCTTGAACTACGCTTCGCTAAGTGGGCCTGCGATCGACTTAGAGAAGATGCCGATTTTGCCAAAAAAATCATCTTTTCAGATGAAGCTCATTTTGATCTTGACGGGTGTGTAAGCAAGCAAAATTGTCGCATTTGGGGCACAGAAAACCCGCACGCATACATTGAAAAGCCGATACACCCAAAACGAGTCACTGTTTGGTGCGAATTTTGGTCCAGAGGCATAATTGGGCCATTTTTCTTCGAAAATGAGCAAGGAGTGGCTGTTACAGTCAATGGCGATCGTTATCGGGCCATGTTGAACGAATTTTTGTCCACAAAAATTGAAGAGGAGGATATTGGCAACATTTGGTTTCAACAGGACGGCGCTACGTGCCACACAGCCGAAGCTACACTTGATGTTTTGCGCCCTGTTTTTGAAGATCGCATTATCAGCCGGAGAGCTGATGTCGTTTGGCCACCTCGGAGCTGCAATTTGACACCGTTGGACTATTATTTGTGGGGTGCCGTAAAAGACAAGCCAGAGACAGTTGACGCTTTAAAGGACAATATTCGTGAAGCCATTGGTGAAATACAGCTGCACACAATCGATAATGTGCTTAAAAATTGGACCGATCGTGTAGGCTACTGCATGTCCAGCCGAGGCAACCATTTGAATGAAATTATTTTCCGTTATTAACCGGAAGGATAAAACTAATTATCTGTCAGATCAGACATGAGCTGAGTGTTACCATTCACGAAACAAGCACTAGTTGAAAAAAAAACGTTAGATGGCGGACCCTTTATATTCCAAAATCAAGCGAATTTTTTTTCAAATCATTGCCATGATCAATGATGAGATGGATCAATTTTCGCACGAGAACAATACCAATTTTGATATGTCGCGACTAAACGTCACAAAATCTGCTGTGTCCGATATTAATCTTCCGTGTATTAATATTAAACCATTTTCGGGTAAATTCGAAGAGTGGAGTGAATTCCACAACGTTTTTGTAAGCCTAGTAGATCAAAACGTGGATTTATCTGTGTTGAGCTAATGATAGGGAAACACACGTTTTTATCCGTCATTGGTTTGTCAAGAAGAGAGTTTATTGAAGAATTTCAGAATGACAAGTGTACATAGATATATAAATGTAGTTACAATAAAATTGGATGTGATATTAATGGATGTGGTAGAAAATGAAACTACAGTGGTGAGTGAAATTATTAATACATCTTAACAATCTGAAATTCGGAAATTACAATTTCTAAAACCTTCTTTGTGTGGAGATGCTGCACGTCTCATACAACATCTTCCTATTGATGGCAAAAGCTATGCGTCGGCTTGGGAAATAATCACTGATAGGTTCCAAAATAAGATAAAATTAGTAAACACTCAAATAAGAATTTTTTTCAGAGCAACAAAAAGTGACCCATGAATATGTTGAACCTTTAAAATCCTTGCACGACACTGGCATTGAGTGCATTCATGCCTTGGCTAATCAGGGAATAAATGTAGATGCATGGGATTCTATCCTGATATATACTCGTATAACGTATCAGAAACTTCCATTTACAACACAAAAAGATTGGGACGCAAAATTAGGTACGACAAAGAGTCTACCCGATTGGAAAATGTTTATAGCTTTCATTGAAGGCCAATTTAGCTCCCTCGAAAAGATCAGGGAATCTAATATACATATATACAAGACAACCACAGCCGTCGTCTTCGTTTCGCAAGACTTCCGATCGTCTACGTATAACGTCAAATCCGAGGGTGAATGTAAACCATTTCGCTGTTAGCTCTACAAAGGCGCATGCAGTTTACTGCACTGTAAGCAATTTTTAATGATGGATGTCAAAATCCGCATAGAGACAATCAAACGACATTCAGTTTGGTCGAATTGCCTTGGGTTAGACCATCACGCATCCAATTGCAGTAGCACTAATCGTTGTCTTAAATGCAACTTAAAACATTATACTTTGCACTATGAGTCGCAAAAGCTCAACAAAATGTAAACCATAATACAAAGTCACCATTGTCAACATCTATTACCCATAATAACAAAGAGATTACAAATAGCACCCCTCATCAAATCGTTCCAAATAAACTTGATCACAATGCGAGTATGTATGTGCCCAATACAAATCAAAATGTAACATGCTCTCATCCTCATTGCAACATTAACACTCTCCTTATTCGAAAGAAACATGTACAAAACTCGACCGATATTCGCAATGTGGATACAGACATCAAAACCAAAAACGCTAGGTATAAAGTACATACCAAGGCTTTATTAGCAACCGCACTGGTCAAAGTTTTTGTAGCCAACGGTAACCAGCATATTCTAAGGGGCATTTATTGATCCTGGCTCAGAAGCAACTTTTGCCAACGAAAATGTCACCCAGCTTCTTAAATTAAAAAAGGAAGGCACTTCAGCACGAATCACAGGTGTCGGTCAGACTTCTACTAGTGGATCGAACTACGAAGTAGAACTTAACATACAACCTTTTAATTGACGAGGCCAACATTCTCACTCGGGGTCAAGGCATTTGTCTTTAATCAACTGACATTAATGCTGCCAGCGCACCAGTCGCAAATAAAAAGCTGGACCCATCTTGACAACCTACCTCTAGCAGATTATTCGTTTAGCACCCGGGGCAAGACTGACATTTTTCTAGGTGCTGACGTATATGCATCCATAATCCTACACGTTCTTGTGAAAGGGGAAAAGGGAACCCCTGTTGCTCAATGTACCGACCTGGGGTTTATTTTGATTAGCAACACTAACGATGCTGCTCAGTCTACAAAAATAACAATCCAAAACCACTTCAATTTACTAGATAATCAGCTGAAAAGATTTTGGGAACTAGAAGAAGATTTAGAAGATAGAAAGTTAACCCAGGGACAACATTTCCAAGGTGCATATAAAAGAAGAGATGATGATAGGAACAAAGTACAACTGCCATTTAGAAACAATATTCGTCCTAATCTCGGCAATCCCGTAAGGCCGGCAATGGCAAATTTTTTTTCAAATAGAAAAAAGGTTTGCAGTAGATAAAAAACTACAAAAGGTATATGCCAACTGTATCCAGGAGTACACTACCTTTGGTCACATGGAAGAAGTATCAAAAGATATGCGAATCTCGACAACACAGCATTACTTCCTTCCACACCATGCGGTCTTTAAAGAGTCGAGTAGCATGCTTCATGCAAATCATCAAATGGCAAATCATTAAACGACAATTTATTGATTGGATCACATTTACAAGCAGATATCATCGAGCTGATTTCAAGGTGGAGAAAATATAAGGTAGCATTGGTTACTGACATCAGCATGATGATCAGTATGGATGGCACCCGTCGATACCCCTTATCAGCTGATTTTGTGGAGAGATAATCCCACAGTACCTTTAAAAACCTTCGCGTTTAAGACTGTAACGTTTGGCACGGCATCAGCACCATACCTTGCAGTGCGAATACTACAACAGTTAGCGGCTGATGTCAAGATTTCGTATCCTCACGTTAACAAGTCACTCACGGAAGTATTTTACGTGGATGACATGATTTATGGCGCAAACAATGAATTCGAAGCAATTAAACTTCAAAGAGACGTTCTCACCACCTTGAAGTCGGCCGGATTTCCTCTTAGGAAATGGACAAGTAACTCAGCAAAAGTATTAGAACAAATACCCGAAAATGAAAGGGAGGTCAATCTTCCACTAAGCTTCGACTCCACAGATACTATCAAGACCCTCGGAATTCAATGGCACCCAACACAAGACGTGTTTAAATTTAAAAGTAATTTACCTGTAGTAAAGGAATACACTAAAGTATCTGTGTTAGCAGATATTGCCCGCCTATTTGATCCCTTCGGGTGGATCGCATGGGATACCCCAATCTCTAAGGATATCGAAGATGTTTGGGTAAATCTACGAAATGGATTCAGTAATCCTGAAGTCTTCGCATAGTGCGACCCAATGATCGCTTTAGCCTGGATTAACCGTTAATACGAACAACCTTTGTAGCCAACCAAGTAGCTGAGATCCAGTCTCTCACTAGTCCGATGATATGGAGACACGTCGCATCTAAAGAAAATCCAGCTGACCTCGGCTCACGACGACTTCCACCGGAAGATCTGATTAAGAATCAGATGTGGTGGTCAGGTCCCAAATTTGTACGAAATTGTTCCCCCACAGAACTACCAGCAGTAATTCCAATTGACACCAAGCTGGAAGGCAAAAATCTAAACCAGAAATATGAAATTCAATCACGCTTCTATCAGGTACATATATGTAATACACATAAAGCTTCACTTCACACGTATAATAGCTCATTGTATTCTAATTAACAGAGAATTTTTCGAAAAATGTTCAAATGTTACGACTTGTTCGCAACGTAGCGATATGGAGAAGATATTTTTTATTGATATCAAAAATACCACAAACAAAAACCCACTCGAAACGTACCCTCTCACCCCCAATGAACTGGAATCAGCACTTGATCAACTCATTAAGCTTGTACAAGAGCAGATATTCTCCGAAGACATCAAGACATTAAAAACAACAAACACGCTTTCAAAGAAAAGCAAAATCCTTAACTTGAATCCATTTCTCGACGCGGAAGGATTGCTACGAGTAGGAGATCGATTGATAAATTCCTCACTTCCGTATAATCAACGGCATCCATTAATATTAAAGGATTCGCACCATTTTGTGAAACTAGTAATAAGTGACATCCACGGAGGTTCACAAATGTTGCTGGCAGAAATCAGGAGGGTCTATTGAATAACCAACTTAAAAATACTGGTGAAATCCACAATATACAAATGCATTAGATGCCATCGACACAAAGCAAGGATGCAGTAACAACTCATGGGAAGCCTTCTAGCGAAAAGAGTTCTCTGTTGCAGACCATTCACCAACACGGGTATCGATTATGCTGGAGCCATAGAAATAAAGTTGTAGAAGGGACGATGTAATAGAATTGAAAAGGGATACAAGCAGTGGTTTTTTGCCTCTCAACGAAAGCTATGCACATAGAGCTGGTAAGCCAACTAACCTCCTCTGCATTTATAGCCGCTTTTAGAAGATTCGTCCCTAGAAGAGGTACATGTGCAAACATATTTAGCTATTGTGGACCAAATGTCAAGGGAGCGTACAATTACATAATGAAAGACAGCAAATTTCTCTCGTTCGAATGGTCATTTGAAGTTGCCAAGGAACTAGCCTCTGTAAACACAACATGGCTCTTCAACCCCTCTTCATCGCCACATTTCGGGGGTACTGGGAATGGAATCCATAAGGCGCCACATCAAAAGGACTATAGGCAACTCAAAATGAGCTTTTGAGGAGTATTCGGCATTACTAAGTCAAATTGAAGCATGCCTCAATTCTAGGCCACTGTGTCCAATGTCTTCAGATCCTGACGACTTAACTGTGTTGACCCCAGGCCACTTTCTTATCGGGGAACCAATACGCATTGTGCAAGAACGAAACCTGCACGACAAAAATATCACCAGTTTGGATAAATGGAGATACATTCAGCGGCTTCTCCAAGAATTTAGGAAGCAATGAAGTGTGTCATATCTTCATCTTCTCCAGCAACGACTATAATGGCTCCAAAGACAGCCAAACATCAATGTAGGAGACATCGTGATCGTTAAGGACGATAATTTACCGCCCTCATCGTGGGCACTTGCACGAGTGATCGATTTACATCCCGATTCGGACAGATTAACGCGCTTCGCGACGATAAAAACTCATTCATCGATACTCAAACCAGCAACCGGTATCTGAACCCTCTAATTCGTAAAATGAACATAAAATACATATTAAAAAAAAAACAATAAATAAAGAACAAAACCTAAAGAAATAAAAATAATAGTTATCCATATTATAATAATAATAAAATAATTCACTATCATAAAAAAACGGGTTGCAGCTTAAATCAAAATCAGCCTGATAACCACATATTAGGGAAGCAGTTACCAACTCACCCCAGGTGCGAATATACATTACAATCTCCTATCACCAATGCAGGATTTCCAACGCAGATAACTAAAAACTTGATTTTAATTTGGCTTAATTTGTACATTTATAACATATACTTAAAAACATTCTTACTAATACTTGTTCTCTTTTCAATTTCATCGTCAACATCACGATGAGAGGCACCCAACCAATCCACGACGGCTCCCACGAATGACTTTAGGGAGGGATGTTGCTTCTAAATCCAGATAGACTTCAACTACAGAATACGAAATTGATCAGCCGAAGGCCAGGAGCATGTTGGTTCCCAACACATTTTATAATTATTAAAAACAATTTGGAGCCACCACAGAGAACACGAAGGCGAAACACAAATGGATGTAAACCTACACACACACATTCCCCAAAAGTAAAAAGATGTTAATATATTAACGTAGTTTAAGAAATTCCAAGTCAAGTTCATGTGGTGTAATCATGATTAATTTTACAATAGCAACTAAAAGCGAGGTTTCATGGGAACTAAGGTGGAATTTATACCATACTTGTCAGTTCAATATAGTAATAAGATCTACCGCTTCCGAAGTAACAAGCTTTGCTCGAAAACTTCGTCTGGTCTTGCAATCATTGCAATCAGGAAATAATCCGGACATTGGACGAGAAAAACCTTGTACGCCAACTACATAGAACAAGACCGTTCGACCTAGCGCCTTAAGGAAATATCGCATGTAGTAACGGTAATAACTGACTTATAGCCTGTTAGATGTTGGGAGGTTGTGCACTTATGTGGAGGCTTAACACACATAGTGCAACACCGGTTGTAGTATTAAATTAAATTCGAAATTGATACGATTTTTCATTATTCTGTCGAATTGATCTCCACGTGCACTTGCTGCTTTCATAACATTGTCATTAAAAGAAATTGTACTGACATTGCATATGCTTGATTTTTCGTCTTGCTTTTCTCCAGCAGGTTCGGAACAGAACAAACACAATGTTGCAAAATGGAAATAACTTGACATTGATCGTTTTCCGCGGATAATACCCTTGCGATGTACTCGGGCTTTCTTCGATGCGACGCCTTTTATATGCTTCAATATTATTCTTATTTATATATAAATAATTTCTTCCACACTCTACATGCACTGTTACAGTATTTACATTAGCTAAATGTTCCATCACCTATTTTAACACTGTATTCTAGCAAATTTTTTAAGCCACGCTTCACAGTTATCTGAGACCAGTGGAGAGTGACTCGTCACATTTTTTTTTTTTTTTTTTTAAGAACTTAACACTCAAGTGGGTATTAATACACTTAAAATGCCTGAGCACATGTTAAGTTTTTAGGAAAATGGGACAGAGAGAGAAAGAAAGATTTTTGGGCTCAGTGGTTATTTCGCTCCATGGGTGGCATCCAATATTTAATGGGGAGACTAAATTATTAGTGTAATTGGACTTGTTATTGTATAGAGGCAACCATTCGTCCTACGTGAATTAAGTTACCTGAAAAAAAGAATGTCTTCCGGACGAGGCTGGGATTCGAACACCGAACCTTCCGATTTGGAAGCCAACACACTACCACTTGAGCCACGGCCACCCACATACGAGTACCTAGTTTATATGACAGCTTAAAGTGCATTGCTTCATTTCGAAATTAAATATAAATAGTATACTCTATATTTGTTTTATTTTATATTTGTATATCAAACAGGTAATAAATTTGTATATGTACTGTATAATATTCTACACAGAACAGACATGTTCTAGCCATAGAAAGGTCGTTTTTTTATGGATTTTGACCTTGAATAATTTTTTATGCGACAGTGATTTTTACTACTTTTTTTTAAATATCAAAAAAAAAAAAAGCAAACAAAAAACAGATTAAAATAAAAGGCTATCTTCAACACCCACTGAGTTACAGGGTGTTTAAAAAAGTTCCTACAGAGAAGTAGGTGTATTAAAGTTAAAGCACTAAGCAAATTGCATAGTGGGTAATTGATATTTAAACACTTTAACCATCCATGGTTTCGTTTTCGAGACATTGGTCTTCAAACACAACTTTTTTAATTTTTTTTAATAATTTTTTGGAAAATTTCGAAAAAGTGTGCTGCTACATTTGTTTTTTCTTTTTTTTTTGTTAATGTTACCTACAAATTGGGCTTAAAGTTTTACAGGTATAAGGTCAAATAAATTAATCCCCAATTTTATATTATTACGTATTAAACAAATAGTATAAAGTTAGTGCACTTTCATATTTCTCATAACATGAACAAATGAAACAGATCCCAAAATATCTGTATCCCAAACCGGACAACCCTGTATGAAACATTTCGGGTACATTTTGATATTTCTCACAAATACAATAGTGCGAACTCTATCGAATGCTTTTTCCAAATCATAGAAGACCATTTGACTTCGTCTTCGTCTTCGCCTTGCGATATTTCTCCATAATTATCAGTAAACTTTAAATTGAGTCGGAAGTCGCCCATCCACATAGCCGCACTGATCGCCATGGAGGTTTTGCACTAATGGAGTTTCGGAGCCAACGTTGCAGATTTTTCTCCAGTTGGCCTATTTCTTTATTTAAGTTCAGGCAGTTAATTTCTCGACTGATTGTGCTTATTTTGTTTTTTAAATCAATCAATAATCAATCTGGCTTTAGTGTGCACTACTGATGAAAGCATTTCCTCTTTTGATGTGTTACTAAAAAGTTGCCCCAAATTGTGCCAAAATATTTCTCCTTCTGATTGATCACAGAATACTTGCCTTAACAATATTCCAAGTTTCATACTTAGTCACCGGTTTTATTACCACCAATCGACAGCTTATGCTGAATTTGGTTGCAAGTTCAAGTAGATTTCGATATTTCGCCACTTGACTTCTGGGACGCATTCACTTGGCATTCACTCATCAAAACCCACTCAACAAGTCCTAGGTTAGGTTAGGTAAGAGTGGCTGTTGGAAATACCAACCCACTTAGGCCTATTGGCCCATTGTGATGCCACGTGGATCTATGATCTTCTTACTACTGGAACCAGTTTGAGCTTTTAATAAAGCGTAGGAGACTGTTAACGTCTATTTTTTCTAGATCGTTTAGGTCGTTGTAGAAGAAAGCTCCTAGGTGAAGCTTCCTTCTCTGAGAGAGAGCTGGGCATGTGCAGAGTAGGTGGGGGATAGTCTCCTCCTCTTCCTCGTCCATGCAGCTTCTACAAAAATCGTTAGTAAAAGCGCCAAGCCTTCTTGCGTGCTTGCCTATGAGGCAGTGTCCGGTAATGACACCTATTATGGCGCTGAGATGTTTCCTTTCTAAGAGGATCAGACACTTAGATCGACTCAGATCCAGCTTTGGCCAGATCTGTTTTGTCGCTAGACATGTTTGTCCAGCAGTCCACCTAAGGTCCGTTCTTTTATTGGCATCTAGCTTTAGTGTTAGTTTGCACGTAGCGATTGGTATACCTATACTACCTTTGTCTGGTAGGATAGGTAGAGTGGTTCCAATTTTGGCGAGTTCATCGGCTCTGCAGTTCCCTGGAATGTCTCTGTGGCCCGGCACCCAACAGAGGTGAATGTTGAACTGCTCTGCCATCTCCATGAGAGATGATCGGCATTCAAGGGCAGTTTTAGAACACAATGAGACCGAGTCCAGGGACTTGATGGCGGCCTGACTATCCGAAAATATGCGGATATCCTTTGCAGATATCACGTTTTTCTTCAGCCAGGACAGAGCTTCTTTAATCGCCAAAATTTCCGCCTGGAACACGCTACAGTGATTTGGAAGGCGGAAAGAGAGGCTTAGATTAAGCTTATCTGAGAAAACACCGCCACCAACTCCGCTGTCGGTTTTAGATCCATCTGTGTAGAGATGGATTGACTTGTCCTCCATGAAAGCATCCTCCTCCCAGAATGATCTAGAGGGGAAGCTTACATGGAAGTTTTTGTCAAACCAAAGTTCAGGTATGGTGTAATCGGTGTTCTCTGTGAGGATTCCTAATGTATTAAGAATGTTGGCGTGGCCAAATGAATTATTTGTCCACTGTTTAGTCGCTTTAAGGCGAATAGCTGCAGTCGCAACTACTTGCTTGCTAAAAATGTCGAGGGGTGTCAAGTGAAGCAGAATATCTAATGCCGCAGAGGGGGTAGACCGCAAGGCTCCGCTTGTGCATAGACATGCTGTTCTTTGGACTCTGCTTAATTTAATGCAGTTGACTGCATTTTCCAAGGCCGTCCACCAGACAACCACCCCGTAAGTGAGTATCGGTCTTATGACCGAGATGTATAGCCAGTGGGTTATGCGAGGTTGAAGGCCCCATTTGTTCCCAATGGCTTTCTTGCAGGAGAATAAAGCTATTGTAGCTTTATTGACTCTTTCTTGAATGTTAGGTTTCCAGTTTAGTTTCCTGTCAAAAATCAGACCCAGATATTTTGCTGTATCGGAGAAAGCTAAACTGGTACCGTTTATTGAAGGAGGGTCTATGATTGGAATTTTATATTTCCTAGAAAAGAGGACAAGATCAGTTTTATGGGGGTTTATTCCCAATCCACAACGATCTGCCCAGCAGGTTAATCTGTTAATATTTACTTGGAGGTATATCAGTAGTTCGTTAACCACTAAGTTCCAAAACGATAGACTTATAGGTCTGAGGTCCTTTGGGACCACATGAGAACATTTTCCAGCTTTGGGAATGAACACCACATTGACTTCTCTCCATAACAGTGGAATGTGGATAAGTTCTACACAGCTCCTCATAATATTTTCCAACACTGGTAGAATAATATCTGAGGATCTCTGTAGCTCGGCAGGTATAATACCGTCCGGACCAGCAGACTTGTATGGTTTGAAGCTATGTAGCGCCCAGAGCAGTTTGTCTCTCGTAATCAGACTATGAATTTTGGTCACGGTTGCAGTAGGCTTGTTTGGGCTGCTACTGGCCGCGAGATGGGAGCTACCTGGAAAGTGGGTGTCCAGAAGCAGGTTGAGTGATTCATCACTTGAGGTTGTGAAAGAGCCATCTGTTTTTTTCAAACAGCTGGGCATCATAGGATTTGTGGAGAGGATTTTTCTTAGCCGCGAAGCCTCAGAGGTTTCTGTGATTTTGTCGCAGAATGACCTCCAGGATTGTCGCTTTGCCTTCCTCAGTATAATTGTATAATTTGAGGGATTCTTTATATGAGTCCCAGTCGGTCACTTTTCTTGTGCTTTTTGCTGCGTTGAAAAGTTTTCTGCATGTGTTTCTGAGCAGTCCTAGTGCCGATGTCCACCAATGTGGCTTTTTCTTGCCTCTTGGTTGAATAAGAGGGCAGGAAGCGGTCATAGCCTTATTGAGAGTCAGAGTAAATTCCCTGACTTTCATGTCGAGCTCATTGGTGTCACGCGGGGGACTTGATAGTTTGGAGGATATCGTTTCCGACAGGATTCCTCTATATTTTGTCCAATCAGTTTTCCGGTAGTTCCGGAAAGTTGGTTGGCGAGGGGGAGCATCACTCAGACTGAATTGGATGTACCTATGGTCCGAAAAGGAGTGTTCAGACGATACCATCCAGTTTGTTAGCCTTTGGGTGATGCTGTCGGAGACAAGAGTAATATCTAGCACTTCTTGTCGGTTTTTTGTTATGAAAGTGGGCTCATTGCCAATATTGCAAATTAAGAGGTTAGTACTTAAAATATAGTCTAAAAGTGACTCACCTCTATCATTGATGTCGGTACTGCCCCATACCGTATGATGTGCGTTGGCGTCGCATCCGATTATGAGGCCAGTTTTTTTGCCTTCCCGCTTCCAGTACCACCCTTTCTAGGTTATCACCAGGGAGAGGGCCCACTTGGTTGTGGCCAAGGTAAGCCGATGCCAGCCAGTATGAGCCTTTGGCAGTTTCTAATCTGGCAACGGTTAGGTCGGGGTCACTGAGGTTGGGAAGTAGAAATACATTAAGGCTACGTTTCACTAATATACAAGTTCTAATCTTACCTTTGTCTCTTGTATAGAGCGGAACGTATGAGGGTGTCCTAAGTCCACGAAACACGCCTTCTGCAATCCATGGTTCCTGGATTAGAATAATGTCTTCTGCGCTTTTGGAAAGACGCAGAATGAGTGTGGCCGAAGCCTTTTTTGAGTGGTGGAGATTAATCTGGAGAAACCGTATCATTGCTACAGTCTTCCAGAGTCGCCTCCACCACGGTGTTGTTGAGGTCCTCCGATTCTGAAGATGTGCCCAAGAGCTCATCTTCAATCTCTGATCGTGTATAACCTCTATTTGCTTCGCCATCGGTTTCCATTTCCGACAATGTGTCAGAAGAGGAGACCGACAGCTTTGTAGTCACCTCGGACAGATTGGAGTCGTCGCTATCCAATTCTGGAAAGGATATCGATGCTCCAAGATCCACGGTTGTGATGTCAGGTGTTAAAGGAGGAGGAGGTTGCTTATCAGCATCCAACTCATCCTTTTTGTACACCCTTAAGTGAATGGACTCGAATCCAAACCGAATCATGCCTTTCGTCTGCGCCAGAGGATTAAGGGATTCCTTATTGATCACAATTAACGCGCATCTATAAGAACCCCTTAGTTCCTCCAGTTTCGCGACTTTCCAGTCATGAGTCGGAAGAGTCGGGTTGCTGAGCCGGATGATTTCCAGGATATTTTCTGGAGAGGAGGGTTCGGCTGGAATCCAGGTACGAGTTCGAGGTCTACTAGGAATGTCTTCCTTAGATACGACCTCGAGTTTTGCACCTGGCCAAACCTCTCCTAAACCATCGATGGCCTTGGTGAAGTCCTAAATGATTCAAAAACTAAAACTGAAACAATTAGTTACTCGTAATGGTTTAGAAATAATAATCAAATTCAAGTTTCTAACAATTTTCAACAATATTCTTCAATGATATTGTACCACGAAGCAGGAACCAATAACGCTATAGTTGATGGGTTCATGTCGAAAGGAGGGTGCATGGACTTAGCAGTAAATCATTTATGTAACGCACAGTTTTGTGTTGTGTGATTTCAATGTTAAAAAATCCCTCTGGGGATCACTCCGCACTAACAGCGCAGAATTAGTTGCAGCCAAATGGCTACAGTTTATTTAATCACATCTTGCATGGTAGCATTTTTCCACATGTTGTATTGTTTTTAATAATTAGAGCGAGCTTAGCGAATTTTGTGTACCTTGTCAATGTTTGCACAGACCGGAAAAAAAATTAGGGTTGGATGAAAGAGGGATACCGATGCATTTTGGTTTTGAATGTTTGCTGGATATTATGACTAAATAATAAAGAGACTGGTAGAATTTTTCATATGCGAGTTGTACGGGAAAAAAGCCAAAATCATAGAACGGCCAAAAGTGGCTTGAGGATGCACTGATGAGCATTCATTGCGAGACGGGAACTACAATCGTTTGTTTGATTGAGCGAAGTGCCACTTACAATTTTGCTAGGTGAACGATAATTGAAAAATGACAGGAAACACAGGCTTTTGAACACATCATGACTTTCCTCCAGTTTTTCCCCTTTTTGGCCTATCAATACTGTTCGAAAAAAAATGTTGGGAATAGGCTTAAATTAACATTGGAAATGAACTTAAACGATGGGCAACACGGTTGCAGTCCAAAATGAGGCAAGTCTACTCTACTTAGTCCTTGATCAAGCTGGTAGCTACTCATTGATGTCTAATCGGACAATAATTATCAATAATTGTCTGTATAAGCCTAGGTGCCTCAATGCTCTCCAATTTATTTTTTTTTATATAATGGTAATATAAAATCGTTGTCTACCGACTCAAATCTGAACAAACATGATAACCATCTTAATTTACGTAAGCAACCTATTTGTTTAGACGTCACTTGTACCTGAGGGAGCAGCAGATATCTCGAAAGCGGCCTTTAAGGCTTAAAGTCGGGAGCCGTATTCACAATATACTCAATGATACTTAATAAATATAAATCACAATTTTTTTACTCGAATAAGCAAATCGGAATTACAGGTTAAAACGCTATTTCCAATTTAATTTTTCAATTAAAATTTGCAGGAGTTGCGATCCCTTGAACAATGCGACAGTCACACATTAAAGGCTGTAAGACATTTAAAAAAAAACGCTTCACTCAATGCAGAAGGATCACAGCATACACCAATAATAATTAAAAAAATAAATAAATACTGAATTACTGTTGGCAGCAATTACGAATGCATGGCCAAACCATGGCGTTGGTTGAATAAGAGTATTCATTAAATCTTACGTACTAACAAAAAATGCTTAAATGCTAGCTTAAAATTACTTAAAAATCTTATACTACTCATAACTTACTGGCCCCACACAGGCACTCTAAGCTACTCTAAATTCGTATGTACATGTCTTTCGACTTTATTTAAATTTTATTTAGGAATACTTATTTTCTATACTTAAGGCTAAGAAAAAACAATTTGTTAACAAAAACTTAGCATATGGACATAACTTTTTATTTTTTATAGAGACTTAATATCTAACTTAAAATAAACCTTAGTCTACTTAACCTATATACACAATACACACATACAGACACAAAGGCATTATGCACAATAATATACATATATTATTATATACTTTTATATATACCAGTATATGTACATATATCTTAAATGCTAACCTAAACTTAGTAAGCTGGCCATCGCTATTTCCTGAGCAAATAGATTAGTCAGCTCTGCCTCATTAGTGAGGCTGGTCCGTAATTGACGGAAACGACGACGAAACATCTTCTCCATCATTCAACCACCAGAAATGCTGGTGCTGCCGAACGACATCCCTCTTATCGCGATTCCCAACCGCGCTACTGAACCTGAGACGATCCACACTGCCGTGTGCGACGTCTCTGCTGTAGTTGAGTCGCCTGTCCCCAGCTGTCCGAGCGACATGGAAGATTAACGGGACTGCTGATCTATCCTGAATCAACCCTATCTGACCAAGGTAGAGGAATGCTTCTGGCGGAACGAAGTCATCAGAGCGCACACTCTCGTGGTAAAGGTAATTTTGGTAGTAAGCCCCAGATATCAGGTTATTCGTCGAGGTAATTGCCCTTGCAATGTGCCTTCAAGTCAGCTTAATTACAAAGTTGTCCGCTTGTATCAGGTTCGCGCTGTTGTAAAGGACCTCGTTAGGATAAAATTTGTCGTACTCCGACTCTGGTGTTCTATATAAGCGAACGCAAGCCCTCTCAAACACCCGAATCTTTTCCATTTAAGCTTGCTCGCACATTGAACCACACGGGACAACCAAATAAAAGCATGGGCCTGATAAGGGCCATATAGCGGATTACATTTACAACCGCATCGAGTTGGCTGCTATAAAACAGTCTCTTTGTAAGGGCAAAAACGCCTTTAGCTCTGGCCAGAGCATCTACACTTTTGTTAAAATACAGAAACTGATCTAGCCAGATCCCAAGGTATCTGACTACATTTCGACAGGCAAGAGGCTGTCCGTGTTGTCCAATGATCGAGAACTTTCGCCAATTTTTTCTGGTATCCCTAGAGGCTCCAGACAACGGCGTCCTAAAGAGAATGGTTTCCGACTTCTAAAAGTTGATTCTGAAAGATTATAGTTAAAGTATTAATAACCTCGATTTTTTGACCTGTTCTGTACGCTACCAAATCGTCTGCATACGCAATAGTATGGGGAAGTGAACCTATCAAGTCGCTTGTATAAATGTTAAATAGGATCGGCGAATTGACCGCACCTTGCTGAAGACCATTTTTAATTTGAAATATTCCATTTTTCACGATGAACAGTCTGTTGGTTAGCATATTATAAAGAATGTACAAGAGTGGTTTATTGATCCCCAGCCTATTCAGCTTATAGAAAAGACCCTCTGACCATACGGTATCGAAAGCCTTCTCCAAGTCAACAAGGCAGGCACCAGTACATTGTTTTTTGCCTTTATTCCATTGGGTATCGGACACCAGTTTAGACGCGGCATGTGAGATATCATGTCCCGCCTTAAAACCGAATTGATTATCCGGAACTATATGTTTGACCTCAACCGACCTAATCAGAGCTCTAGTGATGTACTTTTCAAAAACCTTACCGATATTCGGAAGGAGATTTATCGACCGGAGGTTCGCCGAATTAGATATATCCTTTCCCTTTTTGGGGACAGGTTGAACCACCGCCGTTTTCCAATGTGCTGGATAATGTGCATTATTCATTGTATTATTAAACTGATTGTGTCGAAGATCTCATGGAGTTCTTCCTTCGAAATGAACGGGGGTAAGTCACCCTCTCTGGAAATGACATTATTTGCCATATTTCCGTCGCTGAACCGGGTGAAACCAGAGTCCTCGGATCGTCAGTTCACTATTTCATGTCGAATGCAGAAGTCGTGCACCAAGAAGCGATTGACCAGGTCATAATTAGGGCCAATTGTAGCAGTGGCCTTGTATTCTTCCCGGTAAGTCGCCCTTATGGCTTCGATCTTCTTCTGTGGATCCTCGACCGCAAAGAAGTCGTCATCATCAGCGGCCTCATTTGGATCAATACCTGCTATTGTCAGTAGCCGTTCGTTGTCTGTTGTGCGGGCAATTTTAAGACACTAAAGGTCGTTTTGATTTTTTCTCCGAAATAGTTTATTTATTTGCGGGAACATATTCGGGTTGCTGGTTTTTATAGCCCGAACCTTGTTGTTCCAATACAAACTTACAGACATTCTGTAATTCTCTTTTGTTAACGTTTGGACATTTTTAATCGACGACTTCAGTAGTAGGATTGCGGAAGAGGTCTTCGTTAGTTGTACGTCGATACCGCGGTATTTTAGTGTCCATAGTTTGTGTAATTGTCTCGTCCATTTATTTTAGGTAATTGTCGATCTCCTCGTTTGACAAATTCCTATTGGACGGGGGGGTGGAGTGCGTTCGAGGAGAGTGCTCTTTTCAACGTTGCGGATAAGCGGGTCCATCGAGTTTTACTGTAGTTGTAAGAATATCTTTGGACAAACTCCGTCAATTCCGCAATTTCGTTGGGAACTGTAATTTCGGTTCTAAAACCGCAATGGTCACTGTCATACACGAACGTGCGCAAACAGTTTAGCGTTTGTAAACTCGTACCTGTCAGTCTTATGCGTTCATCGTACAGCAGTAGATCCAAATAAGACCCGCCTCTGGGAAACGACGGATTATATGGATTATCGTGCTGACCCCACCAATCGAGTAGTAGGTTCCCTCTAGTATTTGGCAAATTATTTCCTCAATCTCTGTGTCTAGCGTTGAAATCCCCGCCGGTTATAAAATAATTCTCCCCCGATTTCAGCCTCAGAAGTCGAAAAAGCGTGTCGAGCTCCGTAATGAATAGGGTGTATTGTGAAGCCTCAGGTGCATAAACAGAGGCCAAGTACAGCCGCTTTTCACTGTGGAGCGGTATGTAAATGACGACTGCTTCCAACACCCGGAACCTGCGCAACACTCCCTTAGTAATATGTTTAAATAAAACGAATATTTTTTTTCTTATGTCTTAACTCTTTTATTTCTTCTCAATGAACGAGCAACTAACCAAGCTTACATTCTAACTTACTGTCATGATAACAGCGAACAAAAAAGATAAAAGGCAATTAGTTGTAGTAAACAAATAAGGCTTAAAGAATAGATGATAAGAATAGCATAAGAATAGTCTATTAACAGACGCACAACTTCAGCGTCAGTCACAAATCATAAGTTGTTGCCATCCTATGCTATGCATGTAATTCGTGCACAAACAAATAACCAAGCAAAAGAAAGGATGAAAAAGCAACGCGCGCATATTCCAGGCAACACCCGCTATGACTCGCTCAAGCAGCTTCTGCATCAATGATGCGTGTTAATGCTGCGTGGTGAAAACAACATGTTTTTGTTTTCGACAGGTTGTTCCGATGTTGCGAACGTAACTCCTCCCACCCAAGAATTGGCGCAATGGTTTTCACGTTTGTGTCAATGACTACACTGCTGTAAGCATGTGTGTACTGTGGGCTTTTTCGTAGCTTTGTCCTTTAACAAATTAAATATATGTATGTACATTCTTCATTGAAAATGTTTTGGTATTTTCCATTTTTTTTTTGTTTTTGCTTTCTTAGATTAGTGTTGCAACAGTTAATTTATATCTTACATCTATATACATGTAGATAATTACAATTTTGTATTGTTTTATTTGCTTTATATATTACAAATTTTTGGATTTCATTTTAGTTACAGAATGAGCAATGAGATTTTTTTTTCTTATATACATATATATGCTTCTTTTTTTTTTTATTTATTTCAAGTTAGAACGAACCGCTTTAGCTTTGGTTAATCTTTTTATTTCGATTTGAGTAGTCCCGACCTGTATATCCCCTGTCAAAATGAATATTTGGTATAGGATTCTGGTACTTGTATTTTCTTTTTATAATTTGTCTATCGCGTTTGTAACCATATTTATCTCTAAAATAAGTTGTGCCTTTCTCTTTTACTTCTTTAATTATATATTTCGGTAAATGTTTTATCGTGTGAAAACCTAAATTTTTAACTAATTCCCTATCTCCGTATTCTGGATTCTCGATGCGTGTTTTATTTATTTGATATATTTTTCTCTCTTTGTTTTCATGGAGTCGTTGTTTAAGATTTTCCCATTCTGAGTTTGATAAAGCAGAATGTAAAAGATCATTTGGCTTGTATTTGGTGATAGAATGAATCGTACGAGTATCATTATACAATTCGACAGCCTTAAAAACTAATGGTACATTTCCTATATCTCTATTTTCTTTGTTAAGTTTGAGCAACCGAATATGTTCATTAAGCGTTGAATGGAATCGCTCTATTACAGAATTGCCTGTATGCGTATTTGGAGACATTTATATTCTGCTCATTTAAATAATTTTTTATAAACGCTGTATTGAATTCGTTATCAGCTACGATTTTTGACGGTTTTCCTAGTATTGAAAATCTTTGTTTTAATAAATCTACTATTGTAATTGAATTTCGATCAGATATAGGGTGAATAGATACGTGCCTAGTTAAATTATCTATACAGGTTAAAAACATATTGCTTTTATTTAAGAACCATATATCTATATGTATTATTTCATTGGGCTTATTAGCTGTATCCGACATCATCAGTTTATGTTTATTAGGGCTTCTGTCATATTTACACATATTGCACAAGATGCAGTTGTTGATGTACTTGTGAACTTCTAATCTTAAATTTGGGAAATAAAATAATTCTTTAAGTTCTAAATAAGTTTCTTCTATGCCTTGATGATTTTTGCGTAAGTGGGTTTCTTCAATAAGTTGGAGTAGTTTTTCTTTGTCAGTTATATCTTTTAAAAATTTCATACATCTCAAAATTTTCATATATGGTACATTTGAAAAATATTTAACAATGGTTTTTTGAAACGCGTTAAATATATTATCGTCAAGGCAATAAACTCCTACTGTCCCTTTAATAGGTAAAAGTTCTTTCAATATTTTTAAGACATAGTCCTCGTTGTATTGATGAAGTGAAATAATAGATCTTCTTTTTCTTTTGTATAAGAATTTATTTGTATAGCCGTTTGAATCTCGCTTCTGTAGCACTAACTGATTTTTGTATATATTTAAGGGAGCTTAGGCTATGTATATGTGGTCATTTAAATTTTCTATACCGCTGTGTATTGTAGCAACATCAGACCTTCCGTCACTTTTGTCAATGCTGTTGATTTCTAAGCGGCTAAGAAAATCTGCCACGCAATTCTCATTTCCTTTAATATATTCGATATCATAGTCGAATTCGTTGAGCTTAATCTTCCAACGCTGAAGCTTAGAATTAGGTTCTTTTAAAGAATCTAACCAAACCAAAGGTCGGTGGTCCGTTTGGATCTTAAATTTACGGCCGAAAATGTATGGCCTAAAATACTTCGTGGCCCATACTATTGAGAGAAGCTCCTTCTCTATAGTGCTATAGTTTCTTTCATGAGAGTTTAGGATCCTTGAAGCAAAAGCTATTGGATGATGGTTTTGTGAAAGCACGGCCCCTAATGCTGTGTTACTAGCATCCGTTGTTAAAGTGAAAGTTTTTTTCGAAATTTGGATATGCCAAAATTGGGGAAGTACATATGAGCTCTTTTAGTTTATTAAAAGACTCTACATACTGTCTATCTCTGGTATTAATTTTAGCATCCTTTTTAAGGAGCTTGGTCATTGGCAGAGCTACTTTCGAGTAATCCCTAATAAATTTTCGGTAAAAACCCGTAAGGCCCAAGAACCATTTTATTTCCTTTACTGATTTGGGTACATTAACTTTCTTTATAGCATCGATTTTGTTTGGATTAGGCTTAATACCTTCATTTGTGACTATATGTCCCAAATATTCCGTCTCGTGCTTAAGAAAATTACATTTGTCGATTTGTACTTTCAGGTTATAATGAAGAAGTCTCTTAAATATTTTACTGAGAGAATCGATATGTTCTTGAAGAGATGTTGAAAAGATAAGAATGTCATCTAAATAGACTACACATATTTTATTTATGTAGTTTTGTAAGACTTCGTTCATCATCCTCTGAAAAGATGCGGGGGCATTTTTAAGCCCAAACGGCATACGTGTGAATTCGTAGTGGCCGTCCGCAGTTGAGAAAGCTGTTTTATGTCTTTCTTTTTTATCAATGGGGATTTGATGAAACCCCTTCGCAAGGTCTAGGGTTGAAAAATATTGCGCATTTCCAAGTTTAGAAAATATATCCTCCATATTAGGGATTGGAAACTTGTCTTCTATCGTTATATTCTTGAGTTTACGATAGTCTATTACTATGCGCCACTTTTGCTCACCCGAATTGTCAAGCTTCTTAGGAACAATCCAAATTGGAGCATTGTATGGACTGTTGGATTTAACGATAATTTCGGAATTAAGCATTTCTGAAATTTGTTTATCAACCTCTACTTTATGCGCCTCTGGATATCTGTATGCTTTAGAAAATACAGGGATATCATTTTTGGTAGGAATTTTATGGGCGTATTTAATTACTGATGAAAGACTGCTACCATCAACATAAAAAACTTGTCTAAATTGTTTTATAGTGGCCCTTAAGTACCTTACTTCTTCTTTATTTAAATAATTTAGTTTCAATTTGGTTAATATTGTATGTACATTTGTATTCTCAAAATTAATATCTATTATGCCGTCCGCCAAGCCATAAACCTCCTTTTCGTTTAATGGATACTCTAAGTTGTCAAAAATTAATGGCATAGTAGCGTCGTTCGTAATAAGCTGCGAATTTTGAAAATCAATTCGCGCTTGCAAAGGTTTTAGAATGTTACACCCTATTATGCCATCAAAATCGCTACACAAATCTGCTTCAAGCAGTTCAATTTTGGTTGAAGGCCTATTAAATTCTTTAAATAATGGAATTGTTATTTTAGAGTATACAGTAACTATTGAATTGATGGCTTTTAGATTTTTTGTGCTAGTGAGTTTTGTTCGGAATGAAGAATGAAATATGCCTTTCTGAATAAGTGACGTGCTTGCACCAGAATCTCTCAATATTTTAATTGGAATTGACCTTGTTTTAACTATTATGAAGGGAAGAGTTCGGGGCTGGTTGAATAAAAATTCTCTGAATGAGGAAAATCTTGGTTTTCTGTAATAGTGTGCATGTCTGCACCTTGTATATTTCCTACTTCCATTACTTCTTCTTGCTGATTATTTCTCCTAAAATTTTGAAAACTATGTCCTGAATTAGTATTACGAGTAAAATTTTGCATATTTCCTGAATGATTTTGAGAGCTATATTGCCGAGAACGTCCTGAATTGGTATTATAATGTTGACTGTTTCTTGAATGTCTTGGCATGGCGTTTCCTGAATGTAGTGCGTTTGGGTATTGAAAATTTCGTGGATTACCTTGAGCATTTTCTGGGTTGGAGTATCCAAATTTTGCTGAGCTATTGGGTCCTGTGCTATTACATTTGCGTCTCCAGTATTCGGAGCTGTTGTTTGTTAAACCTCCTAAGTAAGAATTCCTATTTAAAAAATTGTGGTTTTGCTTCCACGTGCCTGCACTGTTAATCGTATTATTGCTAACAAAATTGTCTGTGTCAATTAAAATTGTTTTTGCTTCCATCAACGTAGATGGATTTCTTGCATTTAAAATGAGTTTAGGTTCACTCGGAAGCTTATTTATAAAAAGTTTTAGTACCATCAATTCATTTTGACTGCCGTTATACCAGGAAGGGACATCTGTACTCAACCTTGTTTTAATATTTAATTTTGTTAATAAATTTAAAGTTTGCTCATAAAAGTCTTCAACAGAGTTCCTATAGTTCAACATTTTTATATCATTTATAATACTCTCTATGCTTTGCTTAATACTACAATTTGATACTAGTACTGATTTAATTTCTGGCCAATTTGTTGGATTGTTATGATTTATTAATACTAAATTCGCCCGTTCTTTAATTTTTTGTCTAATTCTCAGATTAAATATTTCTTTTAAAGTTAAAGGAAGGTTGATTGCATGTATATAAATGCAGTCAATATGCTTAATAAATATTTCTAATTCTTCTGGCAATCCGGTGTAATCAGGAACTCCGCTTAAAAGATCAATTAAATTCATTTCTGCCATACCTGTGCTTGGTTGTTTTTTTTTCTTCCCAAAATGTTTAATCGAATTGGTTCTGGTTACTGTTCGGATTTCTCTTCTTGTCCTTCGTATGTTTTACTGTATTAGTTGATTTCACTCAAAGATTGTTTAAGATTGAAGAGATGTATCATCGAATCATTAGATGTGATCACTGTCTAGTCACTATTGTTCTGTCGACTTCATACAAATAAATCTTTTAACTATTTCGACTCCAATATTTCACTTTAAATATGATTTATTTTATAGTAGATATGCATATCAGGTTAAATAATTTTTTTTTTTTTTTTTTTTTTTTTCATAAGCTTAATTTAATATCAGTATTTTCCGATTTTGCGGTTTTTCCCAACTGCGCAAGTAATATGTTTAAATAAAACGAATATTTTTTTCTTATGTCTTAACTCTTTTATTTCTTCTCAATGAATGAGCAACTAACCAAGCTTACATTCTAACTTAGTGTCATGATAACAGCGAACAAAAAAGATAAAAGGCAATTAGTTGTAGTAAACAAATAAGGCTTAAAGAATAGATGATAAGAATAGCATAAGAATAGCCTATTAACAGACGCACAACTTCAGCGTCAGTCACAAATCATAAGTTGTTGCCATCCTATGCTATGCATGTAATTCGTGCACAAACAAATAACCAAGCAAAAGAAAGGATGAAAAAGCAACGCGCGCATATTCCAGGCAACACTTTCTGCATCAATAATGCGTGTTAATGCTGCGTGGTGAAAACAACATGATTTTGTTTTCGACAGGTTGTTCCGATGTTGCGAACGTAACTCCTTGTACACTCTGTGAATTTTTATACCTTCTTTAATGAAGATCGCGACACCGCCTCCACGTTTGGAACTGGACCGGTTTCTTCTTCTAACAATACAATTATTGTACTCCAGTTTGTGCTTATCGGTTAGCTTGGTTTCGCTAGCGAAAAGCACATCCGGAGTTTGGTCTTGTAGCAATTTAAACATCGCGGATCTTCGTTCGATCCTAATCAATGAATTAACATTCACCGCAAGGACCTTCAAAGTTTGCTCAACCATGTGCGTACCCATTACGACATGTGTTGCGCTATTCCCAGCAGCCGCACGTAGATCTGGTCCACCCGCTTGGCCTGTTCTTGTACCTGCTGTACAAGCAGCTGAGCCATCTGTCCTTGGATTGCGAGCAAGATGGCCAGCATGTTAGGTGCAGCTTCCGTTGTTCTCGGCTTTGGCGCCGGAGAAGCAACAGTCGCTTGCTGTACCGTAGCCCCCCTACCTGACGCCATTTGGGCGTAGTAAATTTGGGACGTGACAGCTGGTGTTTGAAACCTAACACATTCTGCTGCCGAGCCAGTTTTGCTTTCTTAATGTCAGTGAACTTAGGACAACCCCGATAGTTTGCGGTGTGTCCCACGTTTCCACATAACACGCACGAGAGCTGCGACCTATCGGATACTCCGTCAACACCCAAAGCACACTCCTCGGAACTGTGGTTCTTAGAGCACTTCACGCATCGAGGCTGCATTTGGCAGTTCGACGCGGCGTGCCCGAACATCTGGCAGCGAACGCATTATATAACGCTTTGTATAACGCATTCTATAAGGCTTTCGCTGCTTTTTAATTTTTTCTAGTGAAAGGCCTGGTAGTTTAGGACATTGATACTCCTTTGACTATCCAGATGGCTTTCGGGACTGAGCTCCACCAGGAAGAACGGCAGACTCCGTTTCTCCCGCCTGACTCTAGCTGTGGTAAATCTCTTTACCCCCACAAACTAGAGTCCTTCGCACTCCATCTCTTTGAGCAGTGCCAGGATCTCCTCAGTATCAGTAGACGGTTCCAACCCCTTCAGCAGCATCGATTGCCGCTTTTCACACTTCGGTGTGAATGAGTAGTGCACCGTCGTCGTTTCCTTTAGGAGCTCTTTCACTTTCGAGTAGCCCTCCAGTGTATTACAGTGGATGGCATGGCGATCGTTCCCCAATCTCTTTATGTTAAAATTATTACCAATGACCAACTTACACAGGTCCTTGGTTGCATTTACCTCTAGTTTATAGGTGTTGATCGGAGGCACCTTCTCCTTCTTGTTCTGCTGCTGCTGCTGCTGTTGTTTTTGTTGTTGCTGCTGCTGCTGTTGTTTTTGTTGGTGCTGCTGTTGTTGTTGTTTTTGTTTTTATTGTTGTTGGTGTTTTTTCAGCTGCAGTGGTTTCAGCTGTTGTTGTTCTTGCAGCAGTTGTTGTTTCGCTGCTGCTGGTTTTGTTGTTGATGAAGTTGTTGTTTCTGCTCTTGTTGCTTTTGATGTTGGGAGCTCTCTACTTCTAGCTGCTCCCTCTGCCTGCGAGCAGTTTGTCTTTGCTTTTGTATGCTTTTTTATGTTCTGCATTTGTATGCTGCTATTAATTTCTTTTATCTGTTCATCCTCATCTTCCGACTCAGATGCCGCTAAAGAAGCAAAGTTGTTGTTGCCCCCCTTGTAATGAACTTCATCAGAGATGTACCTCAAGACATCATCTGATTGTGTTTTGCTTTGTTGTGTTAAAACGGCACTTATCTTCTTTTTCGTTAAATTAGGAGGGGTTTTCAACCTCTTCCTCCTTCTTATGGCTTTCGCCACCGCACCGGCAATAGTAATGTTGTCTTTTACAACTTTCCCGCTTTGGGAAGATCGGAACGCTCTCCACCATCCATCACGTGCTGTCTTTCCTTATTAGTTGTTGGTTTTCTTTTAATATTATTTTATACATGTATATATCACACTTTGAGAAGAAAAAATGTCCCAAGTTTGACCCGGGATTCGAACCCCAATTTACTTTAGAAGGAATCACTATTTTTAATTTTATTTTACATAAGGAAAAGCCGACACACGTCTATTCTCACCGGAGATTTGCGAACGACTGACCAAGGCGTTAGTAAGAGCATTTAAATTCTCAACCACAATTTCCAGCCGCGCTATAGTATCCAGTGATCCTCAGCATTACACCATAAACAATAACAGTTTAACGTCCACTATTCAATAAATTCGTGAATTGGTGAATTATTCAATTCACCAAGGATAAAAATAATATAGACACCTGGACCCAAGGATATGCCTGGAATAAAATGAAAAGACGGATAGCTCGTCAAGCTGTCAGGTTGTATACACTTTACTACGCCATGCGTAAGCCTTATGGGCTCAAATTATATATCAGTAACACGGGGAAGAACACAATCGCTGGAACACATCTAACTCTGTTTTGATGAATACTGTGATTGGCCATTACTCTCTACAATTATTCTTTAAACCAACATAAGAACATAAAAAATATGATAACACACACATTGTTAATATTATGGAGTTTTAACGTTCAGCGACGTTTATTTTTAAAACTCAGTTGGATTGAAACGAATCATTCTCTATGCACAGTTTCTCATCACAGATGGGGAGCCATAACAATTTGCTTAAATTTTTTTAATGCTAAGCTGAAATTTTTTTTGAGGTACAGGTAAAATAAATTATTTACTGAAACTAACTGCTGAATTAAGTCGTCGCGATCTTACTATAATAGCAGGTGTTGTTCGATATTTCGTGATGTATTAGGCCTTACCCGCAGATGGCTATGTAAATTCTATTCATGTACCGTTTGCTTAAAATGGGTGAGGATGAAACTATAGGGTGATTTATTAATGTCCAAAGTGTAATGTATAGATAGTGGGATGATGTGAATCAAACAGTATTCGTTAAAAGAAAGTACAAGAATGCGAACATTAAGCGTTAATTATGTCCGTACTGCTTGCAGTTTCAACATCCTTCAGAATTAGATTATTTTTAGATTAATTTACATCCGGTTCCATATTAAGTTTTGGAATTGTAATGCTTTTGGATTAAATAATAATTAATTAAATAAATTGCCAAGCATATTTGCATTTACACTACCAATGATAAATTTAACTGCTGTAAATAGGGCATTTCTATGGCCTTTTCTAGTCCTTATTTTCAGTGTAAGGATTTAACTTTTAAAAGTTTTAGTTTTGTGCGTATTAATTATGTGAGAAATATATTTGTTATTGTCCTATGTGTATGAAATTGCCGTTTTTAATAGTCTGCGAGTTACCTCGAATGAAATTATCAGAGAGTAATCGCGTCTCTATTTTTTGAGCTATCATTTTGAGTTATCATATTTAACTCTGAAAGAAAATGTCATTGATTTAATTTTTATTTTCTTATTTTTTCTATGTCTACATTTTTATAATTCTTATATTGTCCATTTTACTTATATCAGTTTTATTTTTTTTTTAAACTTATCTCAGAGAATTAAGTAAAGATTTTAGGAAAGTAGTCTTGGTTGCTTATTGTATGGCATTGCTATATATGATCAACGTTTCGCTAGGAGATTTGTGAGTAGTTGGATCAAATTAATTTGCAAATCTAATTTATGCTGTCTGAATAATCTTTAAAGAGATTCATGCTAAGAAATAAAAATAACATCTCTTCATCTCTTCATCTCTTTCATGCAAGGCAAACAATTCTTGCACAATTTTGGTATACATATACTTGGTAAAAATAAAATAGCCATATAACCCTATGCCTCAAAATTATATATAAATATTGATTGACGCATTGAATGACATAGCGACAAATTTTGTACAAGGGGCATTGTATATTTATATTGGGGGTGTGAAGTTAGTTGTTAGTTTTGGGGTTCTGGAATATTTGGAGACATAAAGTGGGCCAATGTCATCAGTTTTTTAAAAGATTGCCTTCTAGGGTTTGCGGGGAAATATTCGCAGGTCGCATAAGTGACGAATACAAATAATATCATCTGATGATATTTAAGTAGCTTTTTTTTTAGATAGATTTTGTGTAGATTTATAGTTTTAACATCGAAAATATTTTGCTTTGCAGTTAGCTATGGATATGCAAAGATAAACGCGTTCCATAGCACTGAGGTCTGAACTAATATTTTTAGGACCATTAGAAATATTTAAGTGTATATGGTCTGCTTATCTGACATTACAAAAAAGTGCTACGCCAATTTTATATTCATAATAATCGACAAAGTGAGTCGGTTATTCGCAACACAATGGAAAAATTTCGCACCATTTTTACTTTTTTGGATTCCAAGCCACCGACAAGAATGCGTAGATTGCGCACAGATGAAAATATCGGCGCCTTTGAATACATCGATTCTTCATCGTGCGCAAGCACTCGTATTGAGTCCATCGACTTTGGGGAAGATTTTACGCAGGGATTTTACAAAGCTGACAAGATTCAATTGCTCCAAGAACTAAAACCAGACGATTATTGTTTACATCGTGCCTTCGCTGAATGTGTGATTAAACAATTGGATGTCGATCCACCGTTTTTAGCGCCATATTGTATTCAGTGATGACGCCCCCTTTATGTCTGAGTCATTGTTAATAAGCAAAAGAGAGGGAAAACTAAAGGTGATCCATCTGCTACGTACGAACTGCGCAAAATGCACTGCTTATGTGTAGTATCGCGGCGTACGAGTACTTGTTCAAAAATGAAGAAAATTGAAACGTCACAGTAATGGCGCCCGGTACAGAGCCACAATCAATGACTTTTTGTTTCCAAAAACGAGAGAGCATGGTATACAGGATATTGGTATCAACAGGATGGTGCCACGTGTCATACTGCCGGCTAAACCACCGATATGTTGAAGGGAGTGTTCGAAGACAACATTATTTCCAAAAATAGACCTATGACCCGGCCTCAACCATTTTCTGTTTAGTATTTGATGTTGAAGTTTTTTAACGATTCCAGCTTCGAAATTCAACACCGAACACACAATTAGTGAGAACGGCCGCAAATCTTCGATTGAGCTTCAGTATGGTGTTCCTGAGAAGGTCTTATGGTGGCCATATGCCCCAAATAATTTTTCATCATTAATAATATAAAATTATCTATGGAAACAAGAAATCTTCTAAGAAATACTTTTCAATGCACTGCTTTTAATTGCTTTACTGCAATATTATTTACAATATATTAAAAAATATTTACCTGATATTAAAAAACAAAAGAAATCAAACATTTTCTTCTTAATCCCATCATTTTTAAGGTACAACCTATGTTAACTTCTCAAATTAGTTTCAGGTCCAAAAATTGAGGTCATTAATATAATTTTGCAACGTGACTTCGACAAAATTAAGCGATATTGCGATGACTGGAAGTTGAAAATCAACTTTCAGAAGTCGGAAACCATTCTGCTTAGGACGCCTCTGTCTGCGGCCTCTAGGGATACCAGAAAGAATTGGCGAAAGTTCTCGATCGTGGGGCAGCACGGGCAGGCACTTGCTTGTCGAAACGTAGTCAGATACCTTGGGATCTGACTAGATCAATTTCTGTATTTTAACAAACATATAGATGTTGCCCTGGCCAGAGCCAAAAGTGCTTTTGCCCTTACAAAGAGACTGCTTTATTACAGCCAACTCCATGCGAGGGTGAAGGTAATCTGCTACATGGCCCTTATCAGGCCCTTGCTTGTATTTGGATGTCTCGTGTGGTTCAACGTGAGAGCAAGTTTATTGGAAAAGATTCGCGTGTTTGAGAGGGCTTGTCGTAGGACTTGTCTTCGCTTATACAGAACACCAGAGTCTGAGTACATAAAATTCTATCCTAATGAGGTCTTGTACAATAGGGCGAACCTAATAAGAGTGGTCAATTTCGTCATTAAGTTGACTCGAAGGCACGTTGCAAGAGCAATAACCTCATCCAACAACCTCATCTCCGGGGCTTACTATCCCATTTAAATGTATCACGAGAGAGTTCGCTTTGACGGCATTATTCCTCCAGAAGCGTTCCTCTATTTAGATAGCAAAGGTCTGATGGACAGATTGGCGATCCCGCTAATCTTCCACGTCGCTCAAACAGCTGCGGACAGGCGACTCATCTATGACAGAGATATCGCACATGACAGTGCGGAGCGTCTCCGGTTCAGTAGGTCGGTAGGGGGTTGCGACATGAGGGATGTTGCTCAGCAGCACCAGCAATTTTGGTGGCTAGTTGAAGGGGAGGATGCTTCGTCGTCGAATACCTACAGTAATAGGTAGCTTCATCTGAGGCAAAGTGGGTCAGCCTAATTTTTTTTATACATGGCCGGCTTACATAGTTTTCGGTAGGTTTAAGTTAGGTCTTAAGAAAAAAAAATATATGAAAACAAAAAAAAAATAAATAAAAATTTAAAGTGAAAAAAAATATATATATATTTACATATATTTATATATTATGTATATATATAGTATATATATATATATATATATAGGCTAGGTCTTCGCAAATACAATATGTATCAACGTGTTCCATACTACTTAAAATATAGACTCGCACATCTAATAACAAATATTCATTTTTTTTTTCATTTCACTTTATTTCATTTATTCAATACAATATATTTACAAGTTTTCTTAATTTCTAAAAAAAAATGAAATAGTTATGTACAATCTATTGTCCAAATGGCAAGAGTTGATCGTACAAAGAATTCTATATTTTATAAAGACAATATTGACATAGTTGAAGGGGAGATTGCATGTGGAGGCAAGGAAAGAAAAAAAAACAAAACAAAACAAATTATGAGTTGTCAAATTTCAAACAAAATTTAGATACTCAAAGAACAAAATTCATTGATAAATAATCTATTTATGGTCGAATAATCAAAAGACAAAAGCCATTTTCTAATTTCATTAAGAAATGTGTTTTCCACTCTTTCGCATCTTATAATGTCTGGCAGTAAGTTAAACAGGCGGGGTGCCGTTGAAAGGTAAAATCTTCCAAAGTGAACTTTGTGAACAACAGGAACTGCTACAGGGTTTCTCGCATTTCCTCGCAAATTGTAGCTATCTATATACCAGACTGAGTAAAACCCGGCTTTTTGAAAAAATATTTTTAGAACTTTGTAGCAGTAGAGATGCCTCAAAGGAAGAGTTTTCAGTGTTCTGAACAAATTAAGACTTGGAGTTCTGCGATTTACTCTGAATAAGATTCTTATTGCATGTTTTTGTTTTATTAGAAGTGGTTCAGTCTTGGTAAAAAATGCACCAACCCAACAAGAGATACCATATTCCAATTTGGATTTTAATAAACCATTGTACGAAAATATATAAATGTAATACATATGACATTTTCAATTTTGTGACTATGACTTCTATTATGACTTTATACGAGTACAATAATTTATCTGTTATGTAACGTTAAGTACGAGTACACCACCAACTATCCTAAGACCGCATAATACCCTCCATGGAATACCCCTATAGTAAATAAGTTTAATTTTCAGCTAAAGTACAGAAAATAACTTGAACCTGTTATTATTTTTCCACAATTTTACTTGGCTGTTATGTATGACTACTTATTATACTCTACAGAGGATAGAACGGCGGTATCGCAACAAACTGCAGCAGTCCACTTACCCGTACGAACTTAACCTAATTTCTTTCAAAGGGAAATGCCGCAATTAGTTTTCTAACATTCTTAACAGCTATACGCTAGCTAGCCATCTCCCCCGACTCTCCTCAATCCGCTTAGATCATAATTATTTATTTAGTACAGCGACAGTATTCTATGCATGCATCTGAATGAAACTATATATAAGCGTACGTGTTAGATAGATGTGCATATATTTGCATACACAAATATATATGTATTTAACAAAGAATGCTGTAAGCATTATGCCTTGCGACATAAGCTGAAATATGTAATTTTTTGTTCTTTGTTAGGTACCATTTTCAAAGGGCGACTAAATGAGCAGATACAAGGACATAATCCCTGCTCCTAACCTTACCACTGCACTGAAACACTGCACTGCAGTCTTTATAATTGAGTTTAGTTGAATGAATGCATTCTATGGAATTGAGGTAAGGATACAGTGTAGAGTGAAAAACAGCACCCTGGGAAAAAAACTCCAGCTTTGCTGTTCTGAAAACCTGTACTTTTATCGCTCATAGTAGACCATATTAAACAATACAGAGTTAGTGCTTCCATTTTCCGCCATGTTTGTCCAGTATTATTTACACGAATGGATTCTTCTGTGCTACTCAAATTGTTTGGCTAACTTCGTATACGTTTCATGCAACGGTCAAGATAATAGAAATCATCTCTTCCTTTATTTAATTAATGCGCTCTGGCAGTTCCTTTGTTTACCGGCTCGTTCACATTTAATCGCTAACATTTGTACCTTTGGTGTCGTGCTCAGTCGTTTGTACCATGTCATGCTCAACGATTTAACTCAGCCTTTATTCGCCATAGAGTGGAAATAATCTTCTGTCAAATAGTAGCGTGTAATCAGTTTGATATGTATGTGTTGAATACAAAGCCTTGTTCTTTTCATCTCCTGGCAATTTAGTATCAAATGATTTTCAGTAGTGGTACCACTGTTTGACCTAACGTTATACTCATTCAAACAGTATACTTGATATTGTAGATACAAGCGTGTGCTCGTTGTTAATTGATTTTTTGGAGCACGTGAACCCTTCATAGATACATAGCTATCCATTTGAAATTTAAGAAAAAAGGTAAAAATATTCACACATATCAAATTGACGTTGAATAAAAAACAACTCAATTTAAATTAAGAGAAGCCCAAATTACTTCAAATCTAAGATTGCTTTTAATAGAAATGTTTAACCTATGCGAATTTAGCTTTATGAGCATAACTTGTAGTATTGCTAGTATGCTTATTTCCTACTTATATTTTCTTAAAATAGTGCTTACTTGAGCTCCTCCACAGAGACATATTGTAAAATTAAAAAATGTAACTATTTTACCTTATACCCTAAGTGTGTTAAGTATGTACATATGATAAGAAAAATAATACATTGACGGTTGAAGGAGAAGAATTAAGAAGCAAATTCCCTGAGATGACCATTTTAAAATAAAAGCATAAGGGAGCGAAATTTGGAAATATTTTTACCTATTGCCTTGTACCACATATAATGTCCGATTTTATAGTAAAAATTTAAAAGCCAATATTATTTTTTTGTAAATTTTTATTCAAGTCAAATCCCCTTGCCATCTATGACATTTTTCCAACGTGATACAAGGTCAAATATTTCTTTTTCGTAGAAGAGCTGACTTTTTGAGGCAATGAAATCTTTTATGACCTCAGCTCGATTCCGAAAGACCTACCGCCGGCGAAATGTATGGCGGATGCGGAAGTATTTTAAACCCCAACTACAACAGTTTTTGCACCGTTGCTTGTGAGGTATGGGGTCTAGCATTGTCGTGCAAAAAGATCGGACCGTGCATTGTGTTTTGGTTTTTCAAACTTATCGAGTTTTTTTACCTTTCCTATGAAAGAAAGGTGTCGACTTATCGTCATTGAGGATACTCCCATGCTTTATGCAATCTCCCGCACCGATTTCGTTGGGTCCGCATCCACCGTTGCTCTTAAAACATCGTTGTCAACTAACGTTTCCAGTTTCCCATGTGGTTCATTTTCGAGGCTGAAATATCCCCAACGGAACTTTCTAACCCAACGTCGTATAGTGCGTTCGTTCACCGCTACATCCCTAAATGCGTCAATTATTTTTTTCATTGCCAATGGCGCATTATGTCCCGTTTTAATTCGTAAAGAAGGGGGTTCGACAGCATGGTAAATAATTCCTAGAGAAAAAAAACGGTACTTGTAACGAACCCTAAAATTCTCACACATCAAGCACACATACCACTTTATTTTATGAAAAAATAAAATTTAACGTTCTGGCACAGATGTTCACTCGAGAAAGTCTTATTTCCGACTGCGCTAAAATCGGACAGGTTGACGAGACAAGTTTAAGAACCTGCCACACCTAGATGAATATAGAATCATTGTGTCAGTCGTTCATAGACCTCCAAGGAGAGCAGAAGTGTTTTGTGTTCCGGCTAAAAAGGCAGGAAAATAAGTAGCATACTTTTAGCCAGTGAAATTTCAAGTGTTCGGTAGCCGAGGTGGTAAACGATCCTTGAGGCCTGGGTTCGATTCCCATCGTCAGACAACAGTTTTTATTTCCAATTTTTATTGAATTATTAACAACAGAAGTGTACAAAAAAAAAAAAAAATAATAAAAACAACAAAAAAAAAGTCACGTAATGGATTGTGGAGACCGGTCCGCTATGCCAATAGCGGGACCTGCTGAACTATTATCAGGCGAGGCTTCAAGCGGGTCAAGCCAAACACCCACGGCTAAGAGAAGGAGGAAGCTTAGGCCATCTTCTAACATAGTTCAACGTCCCGCCAACCAACTTCCACTGTAAAACTGTTTGGTGGAGTGAGGGAAGGGAACAGCTTCACCTCATTGGCACTGAGCGAATCGGAAGATGCAACAACAGCAGACGCTGCTTGCTCAAAAGCAGACCCAGCAACAACACCAACAAAAGCTTAAAAAGCACCAACAACAACAACAAAGCACCCACAACAACGGCATCGGCAAAAACAACAGCAGCCACAAAAACAGGCGGGAGAAACGGAGTCTGCCGTTCTTCCTGGTGGAGCTCAGTCCCGAAAGCCGTCTGGATAGTCAAAGGAGTATCAATGTCCTAAACTACCAGGTCTTCCACTGGAAAAAATTAAAAAGCAGCGAAAGCGTTATACAATGCGTTATACAAAGCGTTATACAATGCGTTCGCTGCCAGATGTTCGGGCACGCCGCATCGAACTGCCAAATGCAGCCTCGATGCGTGAAGTGCGCTAAGAACCACAGTTCCGAGCAGTGTGCTCTGGGTGTTGACGGAGCATCCGATAGGTCGCAGCTCTCGTGCGAATTATTTGGAAACGTGGGACACACCGCAAACTATCGGGGTTGTCCTAAGTTCACTGACATTAAGAAAGCAAAACTGGCTCGGCAGCAGAAAGTGGAGGTCAAACGTTCACCTGTTCGATTTCAAACACCAGCCGTCACGTCCCAAATTTCCTACGCCCAAATGGCGTCAGGTAGGGGGGCTACGGTACAGCAAGCGACTGTTGCTTCTCCGGCGCCAACGCCAAGAACAACGGAAGCTGCACCTAACATGCTAGCCATCTTGCTCGCAATCCAAGGGCAGATGGCTCAGCTGCAAAAGCAGGTGCAAGAACAGGCCAAGCGGATGGGCCAGATCTACGTGCTGCTGCCGGGCCTAACGCAACACATGTCGTAATGGGTACGCACATGGTGGAGCAAACTTTGAAGGTCCTTGCGGTGAATGTTAATTCACTGATTAGGATCGAAAGAAGAGCCGCGATGTTTAAATTGCTACAAGACCAAACTCCTGATGTGCTTTTCGCTAGCGAAACCAAGCTAACCGATAAGCACAAACTGGAGTACAATAATCATATTATTAGAAGAAGAAATCGGCCCAGATCCAAACGTGGAGGTGGTGTCGCGATCTTCATTAAAGAAGGTATAAAATTTCACAGAGTGTACAAGGGAGTGTTGCGCAGGTTTCGGGTGTTGGAGTCAGTCGTCATTTACATATCGCTTCGCTGTGGAAAGCGGCTGTACTTGGCCTCTGTTTATGCACCTGATGCTTCAGAATCCACTCTATTCATTACGGAGCTCGACACGCTTTTTCGACTTCTGAGGCTGGAATAGGGGGAGAATTATTTTATAATAGGCGGGGATTTCAACGCTAGACACAGAGATTGGGGAAATAATTTGCCAAATACTAGAGGGAACCTACTACTCGATTGGTGGGGTCAGCACCATGTCATGTACAGACTCGGTCTTAAAGCGACGGATAACCCGTCGTTTCCCAGAGGCGGGTCTTATTTGGATGTACTGCTGTACGACGAACGCATACGACTGACAGTTTCTGACTGTTATCAGGCGAGGCTTCAAGCGGGTCAAGCCAAACACCCACGGCTAAGAGAAGGAGGAAGCTTAGGCCATCTTCTAACATAGTTCAACGTCCCGCCAACCAACTTCCACTGTAAAACTGTTTGGTGGAGTGAGGGAAGGGAACAGCTTCACCTCATTGGCACAGAGCGAATCGGAAGATGCAACAACAGCAGACGCTGCTTGCTCAAAAGCAGACCCAGCAACAACACCAACAAAAGCTTAAAAAGCACCAACAACAACAACAAAGCACCCACAACAACGGCATCGGCAAAAACAACAGCAGCCACAAAAACAGGCGGGAGAAACGGAGTCTGCCGTTCTTCCTGGTGGAGCTCAGTCCCGAAAGCCGTCTGGATAGTCAAAGGAGTATCAATGTCCTAAACTACCAGGTCTTTCACTGGAAAAAATTAAAAAGCAGCGAAAGCGTTATACAATGCGTTATACAAAGCGTTATACAATGCGTTCGCTGCCAGATGTTCGGGCACGCCGCATCGAACTGCCAAATGCAGCCTCGATGCGTGAAGTGCGCTAAGAACCACAGTTCCGAGCAGTGTGCTCTGGGTGTTGACGGAGCATCCAATAGGTCGCAGCTCTCGTGCGTATTATGTGGAAACGTGGGACACACCGCAAACTATCGGGGTTGTCCTAAGTTCACTGACATTAAGAAAGCAAAACTGGCTCGGCAGCAGGAAGTGGAGGTCAAACGTTCACATGTTCGATTTCAAACACCAGCCGTCACTTCCCAAATTTCCTACACCCAAATGGCGTCAGGTAGGGGGCTACGGTACAGCAAGCGACTGTTGCCTCTCCGGCGCCAACGCCAAGAACAACGGAAGCTGCACTCTTGATCGCAATCCAAGGGCAGATGGCTCAGCTGCAAAAGCAGGTGCAAGAACAGGCGAAGCGGATGGGCCAGATCTACGTGCTGCTGCCGGGCCTAACGCAACACATGTCGTAATGGGTACGCACATGGTGGAGCAAACTTTGAAGGTCATTGCGGTGAATGTTAATTCACTAATTAGGATCGAACGAAGAGCCGCGATGTTTAAATTGCTACAAGACCAAACTCCTGATGTGCTTTTCGCTAGCGAAACCAAGCTAACAGATAAGCACAAACTGGAGTACAATAATTATATTGTTAGCAGAAGAAATCGGCCCAGATCCAAACGTGGAGGCGGTGTCGCGATCTTTATTAAGGAAGGTATAAAATTAAACAGAGTGTACAAGGGAGTGTTGCGCAGGTTCCGGGTGTCGGAGGCAGTTGTCGTTTACATACCGCTCTGCAGTGGAAAGCGGCTGTACTTGGCCTCTGTTGATGCACCTGATGCTTCAGAATCCACTCTATTCATTACGGAGCTCAACACGCTTTATCGACTTCTGAGGCTGGAATCAGGGGGAGAATTATTTTATAATCGGCGGGGATTTCAACGCTAGACACAGAGATTAGGGAAATAATTTGCCAAATACTAGAGGGAACCTACTACTCGATTGGTGGGGTCAGCACGATGTCATGTACAGACTCGGTCTTAAAGCGACGGATAACCCGTCGTTTCCCAGAGGCGGGTCTTATTTGGATCTACTGCTGTACGACGAACGCATACGACTGACAGGGACGAATTTACAAACGCTAAACTGTCTGCGCACGTTCGTGTATGCCAGTGACCATTGCGGTTTTAGCACCGAAATTACAGTTCCCAACGAAATTGCGGAATTGGAGGAGTTTTGTCCAAAGATATTCTTGCAACTACAGTAAGACTCGATGGACACGCTTCTCCGCAACCTTGACAAGAGTCCTCTCCTCGAACACGCTCCACCCACCGTCCAATAGAAATTTGTCAAACGAGGAAATCGACAATTACCTAAAAGAAATGGACGAGACAATTACACAAACTATGGACACTAAAATACCGCGGTATCGACGTACAACTAACGAAGACCTCTTCCGCAATCCTACTATTGACGCACTGCACCGACAGAAGAGTAGACTTCTGACAAGACTCAAAAACTTGTACAGCCAGTTAACTGACAGACCAGACCCGGAGATTAGGACACTAAAATCGTCGATTAAAAATGTCCAAACGTTAACAAAAGAGAATTATAGAATTTCTGTAAGTTTGTATTGGAATAACAAGGTTCGGGCTATAAAAACCAGCAACCCGAATATGTTCCCGCAAATAAATAAACTATTTCGGAGAAAAAATCAAAACGACCTTCAGTGTCTTAAAATTGCCCGCACAACAGACAACGAACGGCTACTGACAATAGCAGGTACTGATCCAAATGAGGCCGCTGATGATGACGACTTCTTTGCGATCGAGGATCCACACGAGAAGATCGAAGCCATAGGGGCGACTTACCGGGAAGAATACAAGGCCACTGCTACAATTGGCCCTAATTATGACCTGGTCAATCGCGTCTTGGTGCACGACTTCTGCATTCGAAATGAAATAGAGAACTGGCGATCCGAGGACTCTGGTTTCACCCGGTTCAGCGACGGAAATATGGCAAATAATGTCATTTCCAGAGAGGGTGACCTACCACCGTTCATTTCGAAGAAGAACTCCATGAGATCTTCGACACAATCAGTTTAATAATACAATGAATAATGCACATTATCCAGCACATTGGAAAACGGCGGGTGGTTCAACCTGTCCCCAAAAAGGGAAAGGATATATCTAATCCGGCGAATCTCCGGTCGATAAGTCTCCTTCCGAATATCAGTAAGGTTTTTGAAAAGGTAATCAATAGACCTCTGTCTAGGTGGGTTGAGGACAAACATATAGTTCCGGATAATCAATTCGGTTTTAAGGCGGGACATGATATCTCACATGCCGCGTCTAAACTGGTGTCCGATATCCAATGGAACAAAGGCAAGAAACAGTTCAATGGTGCCTGCCTTGTTGACTTGGAGAAGGCTTTCGACACCGTATGGTTAGAGGGTCTTTTCTATAAGCTGACATTCTTTATAATATGCTAACCAACAGACAGTTCATCGTGAAAAATGGTGGTGTGGCTACTGTTGGAATATTTCAAATTAAAATGGTCTTCAGCAAGGCGCGGTCAATTCGCCGATCCTATTCAACATTTATACAAGCGACTTGATAGGTTCACTTCCCATACTATTGCGTACGCAGACGATTTGGTAGCGTACAGAACAGATGGAAAAATCGAGGTCATTAACACTCTCTTGCAGCGTGACTTCGATAAGATAAGACGATTTTGCGATGACTGGAAGTTGAAAATCAACTTTCAGAAGTCGGAAACCATTCTCTTTAGGACGCCGTTCTCTTGGAGCCTCTAGGGATACCAGAAAAAATTGGCGAAAGTTCTCGATCATTGGACAACACGGGCAGCCTCTTGCCTGTCGAAATGTAGTCAGATACCTTTGAATCTGGCTCGATCAGTTTCTGTATTTTGGCAAAAATGTAGATGCTGCTCTGGCCAGAGCTAAAGGCGCTTTTGTCCTTACAAAGAGACTGTTTTATAGCAGCCAACTCGATGCGAGGGTAAAGGTAATCTGCTACATGGCCCTTATCAGGCCCATGCTGGTATTTGGGTGTCCCGTGTGGTTCAATGTACGAGAAAGCTTAATGGAAAAGATTCGGGTGTTTGAGAGGGCTTGCCTTCGCTTGTACAGAACACCAGAGTCGGAGTACAAAAAATGTTATCCCAATGAGTTCCTTTACAATAAGGCGGACCTAATACGAGTGGACAACTTCGTAATTAAGATGACTCGAAGGCACATTGCAAGAGCAATGACCTCGACGAATAACCTGATATCTGGGGCTTACTACCCCAATTACCTTTACCACGAGAGTGTGCGCTCTGACGGCTTCGTTCCACCGGAAGCATTCCTCTACCTGGATCAGATAGGGTTGATCCAGGATAGATCAGCGGTTCCGTTAATCTTCTGTGTCGCTCGGACAGCTGGGGACAGGCGACACAACTGCAACAGAGACGTCGCACACGGCAGTGTGGATTGTCTCAGGTTCAGGAGGGCGGTGGGGAATCGCGATAAGAGGGATGTCGTTCGGCAGCATCAGAATTTCTGGTGGTTGAATGATGGAGAAGATGTTTCGTCGTCGTTTCCGTCAATTACGCACCAGTCTCACTAATGAGGCAGAGCTGACCAATCTGTTTTCTCTGTGAATAGCGATGGCCAGCTTACATAGGTTTAGGTTAGCATCTAAGAATACATACAAGAATACATACTAATGTATGCATATAATTGTGTATAATGTCTATATGTGTGTATGTGTGTATTGTGTATGGAGGTTAGGTAGGCTAAGGTTTATTTTAAGTTAGATATTAAGTTTTTATAAAAAATAAAAAATTATGTCCATATGTTAAGTTTTTGTTTGCAATTTTTTTCTTAGCTTTAAGTATAGTAAGTAAATATTTGTAACAAAAATATAAGTAAAGTCGAAAGACATAGTTATAAGAGTTTAGAGTAGCTTACAGTGCCTGCGTGGGGCCAGTAAGTTAGTATAGGATTGTTAAGTAATTTTAAGCTAGGATTTAAGCATTTTTTGTTAGTATGTAAGAGTTAGTGATTAAGAAAATAAAATGCACTTAAAACTAAAACTAAAACTAATAGAATCATTGTGATCCCATTATGGAATTATGCTTTGCTGCAAACCAAAAACCAGTGGCTCTTTGTACTAAGGAAGCCGCTGATATCAGTGAGTTATAGTTTTAACATTGCAACTGTTGATAGATACTAGTATATAGATAAATATACATTTTATATATATTTAAATACGATTATCTGATTCCTGCGTGCTCTCGATAGGCTCCCCTTCTGCATTTTCTTCGTCAAGGCCCTGGGTTGGCTTCTGGTCTTTTGCATTTTCGATTTCACTGGAATTTTCAGCACATTCTTCAGTCATATCTTTCGGTAATGCAATCATCTTCGTGTTAAGACTGCTGGACAACTTCTCGTTACTAGGGGGAAAAAGCACGTCACGGGCCACTTCAACTTTGTTTTCAGCTGGAGTATAAACACGACAGCCTTTTACATCTTCATCATAGCCAACAAAGTATCCTCGCTTTGATTTTTGGTCCCATTTACGTCGCTTATGCCTTAGAACGTGGACATAGACTGTACAGTGTACCCCCAAACACTCTCAGTTCTCTAATGTCTACCATTTCGCCAAACCAAAAGTCGTATGGACTGGGTCTTGTTCTGATTAAGATATAAAGAGCAGTGGTAACTGCCTCCGCGCAAAATTTTAACCCCAAATGTTTGCCATGTAACATAGTCCTTGTAATTTCAACAACTGTCCACATCTTTCTCTCCGCACGGCCATTTTGTTCCGGTGTGTATGGAACTGTTTTCTGATGTAATATTGATTGCTGTTGTAGAATCATTTGAATATCGTGGCACGTAAATACAAGACCATTATCAGAACGGAGAGTTCTGACCTTTCTTCCAGTTTCCGCTTCGACCCGCTTTATATACATTTTCAAGAGAAATTATACTTCAGACTTCTCCTTCAAGAAATAAACACATCTGTAAACAAAAGAAAGTATCTAGATAAACCAACGACTTTGCTTGCATTGGCCCGCAGACATCGGTGTGCACTAGTTTCGCAACATTTTTCGCTCTAGTTTGGCTGTGGAAAAATGTAGAACGATGCTGCTTGCCGATTACATACGCATCACAAAAAAAATTGGATTCATCAATAAAACCGATTTTCCGATCCACAAGAATTTGTTTTACTTGTGCGAGGTTTTGATGGCCTAGCTTTTCCTGCCATGTTCGCAATGGCAATCGCCTGACCTCAGCAAAATTTGCTAACATCTTTGAGTCGCAGTTTGAGCAAACGCGAATCAAAAGCTTAAACAGCTTCGACTCACGGACTCCCAGTGCAACAGTTACACCACTCTTCAACAATTCACACCGCAAATTGTCTGATACCAACTTGAGACCTATATCTAATGCACTATTTGAAGAAAATAAATTCACTTTTATTTCAGGCACATACAGTACTGCTGACAAATGATTTTCCAACCAACTCTCATTACTATATGATAGAATATTGATATCACCTTTACCAAAAGCTTGGATGGTGTCACCATTTCCAACTCGAATAAGTGCCGGAGTGTCAAATTCTTCATAATTTATGAACCACTCCTTTCGTTTGGTCATATGATAACTAGAGTCCCACCGAACATTCGGCTTCTGCTTTGGCTTCGGCCACATTCGGCTTAAATTTCCACCTTCGGCAAAACGTTCGGCTTTGTCAAGAAAAGAGCTAAGATTTTGCCGAAGCCGAACGAAGTGTTTTGGAGGAGATTTCGAGCAATTCATTTCATGTTGGTTTCGTTTCTGTAGCAGGTAGCTTCAAGGAATGCTGATATTTTTAATTATTGGGCCTCAAGTCCTTATACCTACTTGAAAGCAGTAGCTAACAAATATTTATCAGCTCCTCCTACTAGTGTAGCGAGTGAGCAATTATTCAGTGCTGCTGGACAAATTTATGCTGATCGGGGCTAATTTGCAGGGAGAAAATATACAAAAACTTTTGTTTCTTGCGTATAATATTAAGTTATTATTATCTCCATTAGATTCGGCTTCGGTTTCGGCTTCGGCCGAAGGTGTTGAAGAAACCGAAGTTCGGCTTCGGCCTCGGCCAAAAAATTCACCTTCGGTCGGGCTCTAATGATAACTTGCTCCTGAGTCAAGAAACCACTCCTCACCTTTTTCCACACGCCTTGCTTCAGCTTCACACACAAACGCAGTCCCGCGCTTTTCAACAAATTTACTGCAGTCTTGGTCACTCTTACTACGATTTTTAAGCAAAGGATAATCTCGTTTCCAGTGACCACTCTTCTTATAGTGCACAAAAAACATTTTCCAGGTTTTGGCTGCTTTCCACGGAACTGTTTTTCGAATTTGGTTACTTACTGGTTACTAAAGTGCTCTATTGTTGTCTTCATTCGCACGCATTTGTAAATTTATACGGACATCTTCCATTACCAATCGCGATGTCAAGTACCAAAGTCTGTATGTCGAATGCTGTTGATTCCCATGCGCTGTAAAAATGGCTGAACCTAGATGGTAGTGTCATTAGAACTTTTGTGATAACCATAGACTTCGATACTGTTTCTCCAACATTAGCGAGCTGCTGCACCAATGTCTGCAGCTTTGAAATATGTATAGCAATGTTGTCGTTTGGATCTTTGACAAAACTGTAGAAACGTTGCTGTAGCATGTGGATATTGGCTTTGCTCTTCATTTCAAACACACTTTCTAGATTTAGCCACATTTCTCTCGCTGTTTCACAATTTAATATATGCAAAAATGGTTGCTGGCCGACGGATGTAGTGATGATCTTTTGTGCCTTGCTGTCACCCTTTTTCCACTCACAAAGTTGTTTGTCCTCCTCTTTGACACTCGAACTCGAACTTTAAGAATTATTCGGACTTGGAACTTCCATAAATTCCATTGATCACCATTTACCAGTGTTTATATTTTTACTGACTCCCGTCAGTTTGTTTAATATAAACGCCACTATAAATTTGCCAAATTCACGCAGTACCTACTTAACTCAGTGTTCTGGGTCCATAACCTGTTGGGCTACCACGAAAAAATACAACCGAACAGTTCCAGAGACTAAGAGGAACTAAACTATGTGAGACATATGTTACATAAGTGCAATACATAAGAGGTTAACATAAACAGAATACAAATGAAGTTATACATATGTGTAATACATAAGAGGTTAACATAAAGAGAAAGAATATAGGGGTTCTGTTATTCAAAGTGGATTTTAAAATTACATTTGATAAACTGATTTTTCCAACACGTTTATTAACCGAAAATCGCATCTTTCGCAAGACAATAAACTGATTAAACATATATTAAGTAATTTTTTAAGGAATTATTTGTTATGGCTGCCAAGTAAAGCCCAATGTGCTCAGTCTCATATAACAATATTGAAGGTGACACAAAGAAAGGTTTTGAAGATGATGCTAAATTTTCCTTGGCATCATCCAATCATTGAACCCCCTCCAAAGAGCAAACAAATAAAAAGACATCTCTTTTGAAATATGATCCAACCTTTAACATAATGCATAATAAAATATGTATAAGAGTACTAATTGAAAAAAATATTTTAAAGTTTTTGATTGAACATCTTCGACATAGAAATATAGCAGTCTAAAATGCGGTAAAATACATGAGTAAGGTTTAAGATTGGAGAAAATTATAGGCAATTTGGATAGAGCACTGGTGGTGAAAATAATGATTGAAAAGGGTAAACTAAGAGGTATTATGTGAGTGTTCTAGGGTGTCAGTCATCAGCTGTTAGTTTTATCGCGCGTGTATGAATCCTATGTATCTTAGGAGTACCTGACCAAATGGAGGCATTGTACTATTGTACATTGTACATTCTACAATTCTGGACGAAATCATGCTTCATACGAGCTTATTGAAACCAGAAATTAATTTTTATAAATTAATTATATATCGCTTGAGGAAAGTTAAACATATCCCAGCCTTTTTGGCAACATCGGATAGTCATTGATTGCCACCTATGACAATACGTACATGCATACAAATACAAAATGACAAATTTTTGGGTTTCGACGATGCGAGCTCCATTCATGGATAATGGTTGGTTGTTTTATTGTAACTTCGCTTTAACAACAGCAGACAACATTGCGTTGTGGAAGCATTGTTGGTGGTTTTTAATTAGTGAAGTTGCTAATATCGGAATTTAATGAGCTTAGCATTTGCCTCCCTTCCCTTTCTAGGGCCAACGAGCAGAAACGTACGTTCACTGTCGTCAGCAAGGCCATATACTGGAGTAGCAATGGCAGATAAGGAATTTATTAATGTAAAGCACAATGAGTGTCGGAGATAAAACGCCAAACTGACGTAGACTTTGGTTCCATTTTATTTTTGAGCCTATGTGAAGTTGAGATTTATCATATGGCTGACATGATGTGTGTGCATCTTTTTCGTTCCTAGCTATACAAACGCAACTAATAAATTGTATTTTTGTTTTTCTGTAGGGTTTGTTGTGGGAGAGCTTTGTTATTTCACTGTATAAAGACAAATATCCAGACATAACTCATGGTATTTAGAGGAGGTCACCGTGCGAAGTGCGAACAATTTAAACACTAGAGCTCTGTCCTGGAGCATGGAAGAAGCTGGAATGAAGATGCCGTACATAGAGTTTGGGTGGGGTGGCTTAAATGGCGCATATACCTATATTCCAACCGTTAACAAAAGTGAAAGAGGGATATATTTTTTTAAATTTCTGTGATTATTTTGCGCAATATAAAATTATACAGCTTTCCCATTTACTTCCGGCAAGATTTAGTAAAAGTTTTATGCATGAGCTATGTTCTCTTTGAAGTCTTATATAAATGTGCTTATGGTTTGAAAAATAGTTAGTTACTTAGTACTAAATGTGAGAAGAAAATGGGGGTATGTGTTATGGGTGAAAGGATACGTTGTCCTATAACAGCAACGAGCAATGAAAAAATGTTACAGTGTGCATTTACTTCATACTTACTTACTTAAGGAAGCGCTTTATTCCGGGGTGGATCTGGGCCCCAGCTTTAGCCAGCTTCCTCCAGTTTCGCACCCTAAGTCCAGTTTCGCACCCTAAGTCCAGTTTCGCACTCACCTACGTGAGTCGTAGTCTTCCTCTACTGTGCTGCTCTCGGAGGCGGGTTCGAAAACTTTTCGGACCGGAGCATTGGTGTCTATCTGCTCTGCATGACCCAGCCACCTCAGTCGTTGGACCATCACACTTATGGCTAAGTCGATATCGGTGTATATCTCGTACAGGCGGGACCGAAAATCACCCGAAAAAAATTCCTCTCAAAGCAGCAAATAGTATCTTCATCCATTTTTGAAATATTTAGTTCATACCTCTGCGCCATAAAGCAGGACTGTTGTTATTCGAGGAGAGCTTTGCTAGCAACACTTACTTTGCGGCGCCACAGGAATCGTAGTATTGCCGTTTTATGGCTTTGATTGTTCACAAAAAAAATTAATTAAATTTTTTTTTAATTTCGTCAGGCGTTTGCCTGACAGTTGTTGACATACCCTTAGCAGATCGACGAAGTTGCGTGAGCAGCTAAACCCTGCGAAAATGGAGTTAACATCCCTTTTGCCGCGAAGACATAGGCGCCTGCCTGACATTATAAAATTGTTTTATGATTTTTCCCGGATTACCCGAGGTCTGCTTTATTAAAAACCACACTTACTTTGTGGGGCCACAGGAATCGTAGTACTGTTACGTATCTTGAAAAATTGTGCCTCTGGTGTTGACGCGTGACATTCGTAGTACTGACACGTATCTTGAAAGATTGTGCCTCTGGTGTTGACGCGTGACATTTTCACTATTCTTTCAAGAATGATGTTAACAAAATCGCATGACAGCGCATCGCCTTGTCTAAATCCCTTTCAGTCCAAAAAAGTTACTCAAAGCAGTCAGACATGTTTTTTTTTGCTCTCCATATTCAATTTTCAATTTTCAGTTTAAATTTTCGTCAAATTGCATTTTTCGGTTCTAAACCCCCAGTGCTCGACTTCATTTATTTTTTTTGTCTGCTGGCACTTTTTAGTGCTAAGCCGCTATCTCTAATAAATTACAATCATGTTTTAAAGAAAATTCAAACAATAATTGCGACCTATATTTATGCCCTCACTGACCTATACAACTAATTTATCTACGCGGCCGTGTGTTTAGTTCAACATCATGCATTTTAAATTTTACACATGTATTGCGGAATTGCCAATTGTGTAATCGATATCAACAAATCTAACTGGGTAACTTGCAAGGGCATCTGCGGGAAAGACTTTCATGCTGTTTGTGTTTCCTTTGTGATTAGTGCAAGAGTATCTCACTATCGCATGTGCTTTTGAAAATAAAATGCCTAAGCGAATCTCATGACAAGCAAGTCGCACTCACCAAAAACCGAGAAAATCTCGGTTTTTGAAAACAGTGTTAAAAATGTTGAAGAGTTGCGTAACTCAGCCGATATTTTAAAATCCAAAGTAAAGTACATGGATAAATGAATTGCAGGTCTAATGGAGTTTGACTCCGGAAAATCCAGGAATGAAGGAGCTTACTTACGTCAGCTGGATAAAATGTTGAGTGACATCAAAGCTATCTGTTCTGCGCAGGTTATATATAACCAAAAAACGTAAGAGTTGATAAGCTCCCTGCGTGGTGACATTGGTGTTCATTTCCAGTTATCGTAACACAAACAACTCTATCCCAAACAATCTGATCGAAGTTATCTTCGATAAAATGAAGGCTGATGAACTTACTGCGACTCGATCTCTCGTATGTGATATTGAACATCACATCGAAACAATAAACAGCAAAATCGATGACACAATAAACTTCCCGCAGCCTTACCAGAACGTCTACTATAATATCATACATCGCTCATGGCTAAATTAATGGAACCTGAAATTCATGCTCACACCCACATATAAGTCATCTGCGGACGGTTCAACCTACTAATTCGTGCAAAATTTCTTCCAATTTGAGAATAGAGGACACATCTGTGTCAACTCCTCCAGTCGCCACCCCACGGAAACTTAGACACCTTCCGAATGTCAACGTAGACTGGACAAGCTTGCTTCGTAGAACGTTCATTGGATCTCGAACTTCTTCGAAAAAAATATGGCATAACCATAAGCCAGTGCGATTTGCTTCCAACATCTCACTACAGAAGCAAGCGCAAATTCAATTTTCCGGTTAAATATGAGTGGTTACTCTATAATCGAGTCAGCAACAATTTCAATCTTGGCAAGATGCGTGTCTTTAAATGGTTGGAAAATACGACCAAGAAGCAGGATCAAGTCAAGCACCCAATCAGAGCAAAACCAGCTAATAAGTTAGCAAGTAAATCCAAATTGCCAATACCCAGCTCCCCTTCCCACAACAAACCCAGGCACCAATTGGAGTTTCAAAACTAACATTTTCCCTAATTTTTTGCCTCCTTTCCGTACTCCAAATTCCTCTATTCCACCCAAAAAAAAGCCCCAACGCCAACATGTCTCTTTCGAGTTAACTCATAAAACTTAAACTGCCACAACTCAACCCCTAACATACACGCCTTTCCGAAATTTCAACCTCATAACTGGAGCTAAGTATACTACCTTCATCAGTTCTCACATTTTAAACCCCACTTCTGACATCTGCTGCGACCTCAAACCCCTCTTCCTTAACCACTCCTATTCATCTGATGGCTCCCTTTCGCCACCCACGGTCAAATTAACGCAGAAAACTAATGATACTCGTACCACAGAATGTCGCTATGCGTCTATATCTTGCCTATCTGCACGATAGGGTAGAACAAAAACAAGCGTCATGGTTTCCATTCCAACTTCGTCTTCTTCTACGAGTAAACTCGACTTTGTGTCAGTTAAAATACTTGCAATTGCAGAGATTGACAATTTGATCGACTTATCAGACTCGCTTGATGATATCATTATCTTTAGCGATTTTAACCGTAGAATAACATCTACCCATAGCTGCATTTTCATATCGGAAGAACGGTAAATATCACCATACTGAAACTTCTTGACTTTGTTGTAAATGCTGTTTTGCAATAAAAAAGATGGCTACTTTTTACGAAATACTTTTAATTTTTTTTACCAATACACGTTGAACGTCCTTGTGGGTAGAATTCTACCCATAGGCATTTTTCAGCGCACAAACTATTTTTTTATGGTTTTTTTTATTTATAGCTTTACAAAAAGGGGAACCACCGTATAATTTACAATTTTCTTTTTAAAAAGGGGAATCCTCGTGCAAGAAATGTTATTCTTACAGCTTCTATGCAGTTCATAAAATGAAAGTATTTCTTTGGTTATACACGTAAGAAAATACTGCGAAACAATAATTGTAATATTGTGAAAAAGTATATAAAAGTTATAAAATAAATATTGTAGAGTTATAAAAATATGTCAGCTCCAAAATTTTTGACTAACGAAGAGATTGGAATGCTAGTGACCCAACATATTTTTCTCCAGCCAGTGAAGACGAATATGGACCTAAACAAGATGTGTGCATTTCAAATGTTGAGGATTCTTCGGATGCTGACAGCTGCACTGAATTTCGCAATTCGACGTCCACATAAATTTCGAAAGATGGAACAGTCTGGAAATTATCGCCAGTTCAAGAAAACACTGGTAGAATGCATAAAGTGTTATCATTTCGTCCCGGTGTAACTCGCATCGCAACGTCTCGGTTTTTCGAAAAAATAGACGCATTTTTGCTACATTACACCAACAATGGAAAAAATGATCATTGATAGTTCAAATGTATATGCTCCAGCTAAATTTCCACAAGAGTATGTCGCAATCGATCGTGAGCTTTTACATGCATATATAGGCGTATTTATTTTAAGTGTAAGTAAATGTATTTTTGTTTCTTTACATTTCCTGATTGTAAGGCTAAATGTATTGCTTAGATCAAAGAACGAACGAGTGGCGGATTTATTTGACGAAAAATTTGGAAGGCCGATATTTCGAGCAATCATGTCATATATGAACCGAGTGCTTCGTTTCGACAACGTGCTGAGCAGAAGGCAAAACCGAGTAACCGACAAATTTGCCCCGATTCGGACAAATGGGCTGAGTTTCTTGCTATTTATTACAATCCACATGAATGTGTAACTGTTAATGAGCAGCTTTTGGGATTCCGCGGACGATGTTCATTTCGGCAATGTATTCCAGCCAAGCCCGAAAAATATGGACCCAAATTTTGGCTGTTAGTATGTTCACAAATTTGTTATGTTTGGAGAGTTCAACCTTACCTTGGAAAAAAGCCCAGCATAACTAGACCGGAGGAAAATCCGGGAAAAAGTGTAGTATTGGATCTCACGGATGGGTTGAAAGCTCACAACGTCACGATGGACAATGCGGAAAAATAAAAAAAACATTCCACCAGAATTATTAGAGTGCAAGCGGCTGCCTTTATATAAATAAACTTTTGCCTTTACAGAAGACACCGCATTAATGTTTTATGTTGACCGAAAGAACAAATACACTGTTGTTCAGAATACTCTTCACGCAAATACGGAGTTAGGCTCGGAGCCGAAGAAGCTGCCGAATATAATAGCGTATTATAACTCAACAAAAGGAGGTGTTGACACCGTTGATAAGATGCTGTCATGCTGCAGTTGCAAACGCAAAACTTATCGTTGGCCGATAAACGTTTTTGCGAATAAGACAGATATTTCGGCACTTAACTCCTATATTATTTATAAAGAAATTGAAAAAAATCAACAATCAATTCAAACTGGAGAAAAAGAACTTTCTTCGTGAGCTTGACATGTCGTTAGCTAAACCGTATATGAGTAATAGGTCTAGGAATCCAAAAACGGCAGTATAACATGAGCTTTTGTCAACAGTCCGCGATGACTCTGATATGTTATCCTTTACGGAAAAACTCCTAAGCTCTTCCACAACATTAAAACGGGCGCGATCAAATAGTCCACATCAATTACCACAGCAGCGAAAAGGTCGAGGAGGATGCGTTTCTTGTTATGAAGAAGGTGTGAACAAGGACAAGAAAAGCGAACTGTTTTGCGTAATTTGAAAAAACCCAGCCTGCAAAGCAGTGCATAATAGAAGTATTTGTATTAAATGTTGTTCACAATTAATAAATAATTAAAACAATAAAATTTATATAAAAAGTTAAAAACAATTTTTATTTCGTTTAGCAGGAGAGGTAAAATACATTTATGGGTAGAATTCTACCCATGAGGACGTTAACGTAGTTTTTTTAAGGTCACTCTACGGTTAATCTGCCTTAGCTGAAATTCCATATCTACTAAGGAATGCCTGTTAGTAAATCTCTTAACAGACTCTAGTCTATGTCAAGTCTGTGGTGTTTCCAACTAGGCAATTAGACCTTATCTTCACTATCGTTTTCATCTCTACTTCTTCATCTACTCTACTTCATCCTCTACTTCTTTCATTTTTCGACGCCTCTCCTTCCAGTCGCCTCCTCCTGCAAAATCTTAAAATTTTCATAAAGCTGATTTCCGTAAATATAGGTATCTATCTAAGAAGGGCTTCTTTCGAGTTTACCAATCTATCTCTAGCCGCTTTCCTTTCCATTTTTTACAGAGAAATATTCAAATCCATTATCTTTTATGTGCCATATTCCCGCCATAAAACATCTTCTACATCCCCTCCTTCTTATAATCGTAGACTCCGCTCTCGCTGAAGGAGAAGAAACAAGTTATGGGCGGTAATCCTTTGCACCCACTCTTCTTCCAACTATTTATCTAGGTACATATATTAATTTCATTGAGCCCTACAACTCTCTCTATCAACGTTACCTGGATGCGCAAACCAAATGACCCTAAGTCCTTTTTCCAATACGTAAGTTGCAGAAGTTAGCAGAAGTTAGTTAGATGGTTAGCCTTCCTACATTGCTTTCTAAACCAAATCTTCAAGTGATCCCCCTACCATCGCGATCTTTTACATTATTACATTATTAGAGTGTATTATTACAGTGTTCGGTTTATATGCGCCCTTTCTGTTCCATTCCTGGCCTCATCTCGAGTTCCACAGAGCAGCCATCAAACAATTCAGTCTTTTCAAGACATTGGCATATTATTCGACTATGAACTTAATTTCCGTTTACATATGGATAAGATGATCCTTAAAGCCAACTCATCACTTGGTTTTATTAAACCATGGTGCAAGGAGTTTTCCAACTCATATGTAACCAGACCTCTCTCTATGTTACCTTTGTTCGCCCCCAGCTTGAGTAGACCAGTTTAGTTTGGTCCCCCTTTCACGAAGTTCATGTCTCCCGATCCAATGGTATTTGACGTCGATTCCTCCGATTTGCTCTCCATGCTCTGGCCTGGAACGACCCTTTAATTTTAGCCCCCCTCAGGACCGCCACAAACTTATCCATATGAATTCATTAGAAGGGCGTAGCAATATTGCTGGCATTCTTTTCTTTCATCGACTGCTCTCAGGATCCATCGCCTACGCATCCCTTTTCAACTCTCTTTCCTTCAACACCAACCCACGCAATATTCTGTCTACCGATCCACAGCACCTCTTATGGCTCCAGCAAACCAATCATCCGTATGCTCCGAAAGGTCAACTCAAACCTCTCAGTTTTTTATTTCAACCTGATCTAAGATCTCCACAATCATTCCCTTGGTTCCAAGCTCTTAAGTCTTTCCGTTTTTTTACGGTATATTAAGCTTGTAAAGGGTTTTCCAATAGGGACATGACAACTATGAATTTAATTTGTGAACGCACTCTTTCACTAAACATCAAAGTGTCATTGTCAATTTATTCAGTAAACTCAACATTTTCATCATGGTAAAGTACACGAAGGAGCAACGGCAATAACAAGTTTAGTGCAAAAATTTGAATCTACATATTCGTTGTGTGATGTTGCCGTGTCAGTGAGACAACGGGTTGGTCGAAGTGTCGAAATAATCGCTGCCGTTCAGGCGTCCGTAGCAAACGATCCAAATCAGTCAATTCCACGGCGTGCTCAAGAATTGGGCATCACCAAATTATGGCGTATTTTGCGTAATGATCTTTTTGCGTAAGATCAAGCTGACTTGAAGCCGATGGACCAATTGAAGCGACGTACGTTCTCCGATTGGGTTCTGGAGAAGATGCGCCAAGATGATGAATTTCATCGCAAAATCATATTCAGTGACGAAGCTCATTTTTGGCTCAATGGGTTCGTCAATAAGCAAAATATGCGTTATTGGTCGGGTGAAAATCCACATGTGCTTCATGAATCACCACTTCTTCCACAAAAACTAACTGTTTTGTGCGGTCTGCATGCCGACGGCGTTATTGGGTCATATTTTTTCGTTGACGATAACGATCGTCACGTTACTGTGAATGGTCAGCGTTATCGTGCCATGATCCCCCCGTTCATTTCGAAGGAAGGACTCTATGAGATCTTTGACACAATCAGAGTTAAGAAATCAGTGGGGACCGATGGTATTCCGAACATCGTGCTTCGACATCTTCCTCTAGAAGCGGTGGACATCTACACCACCCTGTTTAATAATGCAATGAATAATACATATTATCCAGCGCATTTGAAAACGGCGGTGGTTCAACCTATCCCCAAAAAGGGAAAGGATATATCCAATCCGGCGAATCTCCGGTCGATAAGTCTCCTTCCGAATATCAGTAAGGTTTCTGAAAAAGTAATCAATAGAGCTCTGTCTAGGTGGGTTGAGGACAAACATATAGTTCCGGATAATCAATTCGGTTTTAAGGCGGGACATGATATCTCACATGCCGCGTCTAAACTGGTGTCCGATATCCAATGGAATAAAGGCAAAAAACAATGTACTGGTGCCTGCCTTGTTGACTTGGAGAAGGCCTTCGACACCTTATTGTTAGAGGGTCTTTTCTATAAGCTGACTAGGCTGGGGATCAGTAAACCACTCTTGTACATTCTTTATAATATGCTGCACAACAGACAGTTCATCGTGAAAAATGGTGATGTAATTTCTGTTGGAATATTTCAAATTAAAACTGGTCTTCAGCATAGGTTCACTTCCCCATACTATTGCGTACGCAGACGATTAGATAGCGTACAGAACAGGTCAAAAAATCGAGGTCATTAAAACTCTCTTGCAGCTTGACTTCGATAAGATAAGACGATTTTGCGATGACTGGAAGTTAAAATCAACTTTCAGAAGTCGGAAACCATTCTCTTTAGGACACCGTTGTCTGGAGCCTCTAGGGATACCAGAAAAAATTGGCGAAAGTTCTCTCCGGCAAAAATGTAGATGCTGCTCTGGCCAGAGCTAAAGGTGCTTTTTCCCTTACAAAGAGACTGTTTTATAGCAGGTAACCCGATGCGAGGGTAAAGGTAATCTGCCACATGCCCCTTATCAGGCCCATGCTGGTATTTGGTTGTCCCGTGTGGTTCAATGTACGAGCAAGCTTAATGGAAAAGATTCAGGTGTTTGAGAGGGCTTGTTTTAGGGCTTGCGTTCTCTTGTAGAGAACATGTAAGGAGTCAGTTGGCCACGGAGGCATCCATGACGCAGGAGCAGTTGGCAGTGGCACGCTCGCGGTTGCTCGGCTCTAGCTCGTCGGGTTGGGTTGGTTCTTGCCACTACCCCGTGCATCGCAACTCAACTTACCTTTTTGTTTCGTGCCGAATTATAAAAAAAAAGAAGAAAACAAAGATAGCCTGGAGAAAGCTACGTTATTTCACGGACGGACTTAAAAGATAGGAGGAGAGAATGATGATAGAAAAAAAAGAAGAAAAGAAACAGCAGGATCACATCTGTGTGCCATCACCACTGTGCAAGACCGGGACTTTCGCGCTTAAAACTAACTAATCCTACACTAACCTTAACCCTAAATACTGAACTTAATTTTAACGGATAATAACTAAACCTAAAGCTAACTTAACCCTATGTACCCTACACCGAATAATATGTCCCAGGGTCACACAGCGATGACAGCTCGTCACGACCTGAAATAAGCCGGGTGTTGTTGGCTGAGGATGGCCAACCCACCCTTATCGCACTTGGATGAGACCAATTGCTACCATTCTGGCCAGATCTGTGAATAGTAGCCCATAAACGAAGTTCCTCCCAGTCTCCACCTGTAAAAAAAACAATCAGCGGAAGTCAGTCCCGTCATTCCCGTTATGTCGTCTTCGTGTGTACGTCATGTTTCGTCACAGTCGCCCCATCGAAGGACGGCCGGTCCGCCCATCCACACACCACTTGCGTTGGATTCACTCCATCATTAAAACAAAAAAAAAAAGTTTTTTGTAGTGGGTTACAAAATCCATTACATGTAATTTATTTTGCTAAAAGAAATTCGCAAAAAAAAGGGAACTTAATATCTATCGTACAATAATTGTGGCTTTTGGTTTTTGAATTTTATTCTATTTACCCTAGTATCTTATGACCATTTTAAATCAAGCCAATCCAAAAAAAACTTACATCTAGGACTTACTGGTTTTAGCGGATCCCTCGTAGTTCTGGCGCCAGTACTTGAAGAATCGCTTGATAAAATTTAATTTAGCAAATATTTTTTTTGTTTCCGCGCACAACCAAACAAGAAAGAAAATAAAATTCAAAAAAACTTAAACTTGCATCCTATCCTTACTCTACACATCAAATTAAAAAAAAAACTCAAATCTATGGTCCTACAATCTAACTTAATCAAAATTGGTTATTGTAAATATCCATATATATATCTACTACATTAACAATAACTAATAACTTCAAAACTGTTTTTTTCTTTTGTCTGTCTGATTTTATTCTTCAATATCTTCTTTTTGTTGTTGTTGTTGTTGTGGTGGTTGTCATGCGGAGCACCTCTTGCAGGCGATACAGCTTTTAGCGGTACGATTCGGGTATTTAACTAAGAGCCCAAAAAAAACACAGGATTTTCACCCAACCAGCTCACAAGATGTCCTGGGTGTTCTTAAGACACACATACACATGGGTATAAAAAAAACTATTTCCCTTTAAGGGTTAGTAATAAATTTATTTTCTGTAATTCGTTTTTTTGTTTTTTTTGGGGTTTACCCGTGGGAAGATTTCCGCGCCCGGTGGGTTGTTGTCTCTCCTTTTTCTTAGGTCGGTACTCGCGCCCACTGTGTCGAACAATCCCAAGTCAAAAGCAAAGCAAACAAAATTTTTTTTTTTTGCACAGGAAAAAAAAAGATGCCTATGGAATACGACCTTTTTTTTTTTTTTGGTTTGGGCGACGTTTCCGGATTTATTTTTAGCTTTTAAATTGGACGCACACAGTAAGTCCGGTTTAACATGCGAAAACCGTCGCGAACAGTCACTTCCTTTTTTTTTTTTTTTTCTCCAATAGCGCAATTTTCGCGCGCACCAGACGCAAATACCTTTTCTTCTGTCTGGAGGACTTTTTCGCACACAACTCGCTCAATAAAAGGAAACTCGAGAGTCAAGATCAGAAGTCTCGAACCAAAACTCGCAAAACAAATCCACGACCTTCTCCCCGACTATCACGAATCTCCCCACTACAATTGAAAATCGCACGACCTTGCCGTTGTAATATTCTGATACCCAAACAAACGGCTGGTCGGCATCGAGAGATGATCAGCTGATTTTCTACTAAATGCCATTGACCTTCCTAACTAGTTCTCTTCTTAAACTCTCATTTCTTTGATTTCTTATTTGTCTATCTTTATTCCCCATTCTAATTTCTGCCTCTCAACTGTGGGTTCATTCCTAAACTTATACCTATAATAAACTACCTCCCACACGATCTACCTCCTTAGCTAGGTTTTCCACCTCCTCCTCCTGAATTTAAGGTAGTCAACACAACTCTCTCTACGACAAAAGGGACATATTCACCATAGTAACAAGAACACAGGGAGAGAGTGAGCCTACGAAGAAAGTGGAATGAGGGAATTTGAAAATAGAGGGAACTTTAATAGAGTCAGGTCTTGTATGAGTTGGGAAAGAGAGATTAGTAGGACCAATTAATGGATTGGGAGGGGAAAAGTCTGTTTTGACAAGGGGTAAATTTATTGGATTTGGTACAGTGAAAGGACACAAATAAAACACCACAATTAAACATATTTATTTGTTTTTATTTTTCTTTTTGTTAAAAGGCTGACGCTACAGGCTCGAAAGCAGAGAGTGAACATTCTGAATTTGTAAAATAAAGCAAGGAGGCCTTTTACAAGAATTGTCCAGACGAGCGTGCCTATTACTCTGATACGTGGTGTAAGGGCCCACTCCCTGAGATACTCCTTTTCATTTCAAACCTATACCTACGAAGATCACAATACCTCTCTTACCTATCTAACTTATACTAATATCACAGCGTAATTCCTAACATAATATAAATAAATAAATAAAGTAAAATAAATAAGGTGATGTAAATGACTAGAATAAAAGATAAGTAAATAAATAAATAAATAAGTCTATATATAAATAAAAATATAAATAAAAATATAAATAAATAAAATCAATAAATAAAATAAATAAATAAATAGATAAATAAAGTAAACGAAAACATCCAGCAACAGCAGGTAGAGTGCGTCAAGTTTATAAGGTTCCCTTCATGAAGCTAGGAATGGATATCTTTTGCGTGGAAAATGCCCACACACTCTTCATTTTGGGTACCAACTTCATAGAGGGCATTGCCTATCACCCTTAGTATCACTGATTTTAGAAATTTGGGTCCTAATTTGGCATTGTAACTATCAGCTATCGCATCAGCTTGAGGAGAGTAGAGAGCGGTTCGAACATGCCATATTTTCCTAGGAAACTGGCAAACAACTTGAAGACGAATTGTTTGCCGTTATCCGAATGCACATACTCGGGCACACCAAACATATGAAATACACCTTCCTCTAAATATTTTACTACCTCTACTGCTGTTGCCTTCTTTACTGGTTTCAAAAACACATACTTAGAAAAATGGTCCAACACGATAGAAATGTCGGTATTCCCGTTCTTAGTTCGCTGGTAGGGTCCTAGAAAATCAATATAAAGCCTCTGGAAGGGTCGCTCCGTAACGACTTGCTGTCCCATCGGCGGTCTAGATACTGTATTGAGTGGCTTGCAGCACTTGCAGACCTCGCAAGACTTGACGAGGTTCTGGACATCAGATACCACACCTGGCCAGAAGTACATCTGTCTCAGGCGAGCCAGAGTCTTGTGAATCCCGCCATGTCCAGCGGCTGGTGCAACATGTGCTGCAGCCACCAAGCTCTCGCGCAACTCCTTCGGAATCCAGAGCTTCCAGGATAAGTCGTCTTGTACCGGGTCTCTTGTTCGTATGTCAGTTCGCTTATACACAAATCCGTCTGAGACGCATGTGTCGGGAAGTCGGTCCTGGTTTTCTGTTATGATTTTCTTCAACTCCTCATATTCCTCTGACGAAAAATATGGGGAGTTGAGATCAACCTGCAGAATGTCGGACTGGGTACTGATCTCTTCCATGTGGGCACGTGAGAGAGTATCGGGCACTACGTTTAGGGTACCCTTTCTATGCTCGATCTCGAAGTCGAAGCCCTGAAGTTTCAGACTCCACCTGGCCAAGCGACCAGACAGATCCTTCTGTGTCATCAACCACCTCAGACTAGCGTGATCGGTTATAACAGTAAAGGGTAAGCCCTCAACATAGGCTTTAAACTTCTTCACTGACAAGACGGCCGCATAGCATTCAAGCTCTGTGACACTATAATTCCATTGCGCAGAATTTTGCTTCTGAGACATGAATGCTATCAGTCGTTCGTTTTTCTCTGCGTCCACCTGGAATAGCACACTACCCACTCCAGTCGTCGAAGCGTCTCTTAAAGTCCGGATTTGAGAGTATGGGTGCGGACACCAAAGTCTTGTTGAACGCGTTCAGCGCGTCTTCTGTCAAAGTAAAAGTTTGTCCTTTCTTAAGGCAGTAAGTCATAGGCGCGGATAGTCCGGAGAAGTTTGGAATAAACCGCCTATACCACCCTGTCATTCCTAGAAACCGACGGAGTTGCTTAAGAGTCTTCGGTACCGGAAATTTTTCTACCGCCGACACCTTATCTGGGTCTGTCTTAAGACTGCCATCGCCAACGATGTATCCCAGATACTTTATTTCGCGATAGCAAAATTTGCTTTTTTCGACGTTGATCGTCAATCCTGCTTCCCTCAAACACCTGGCCACCTCGGATAGTAGTTTGGCATAAGATTCAAAATCTGGAGAACAATCCAAGAGGTCATCGAGGTAGACAAAGACATTCTCCTTCAACCGATGGGGAATGACTTTGTCCATTAGCTGACACATTCTCTGGGCAGCATTACACAGTCCAAACGGCATGACCGTGAACTGGTAAAGTGGCCGACCAGGGACTGTGAAAGCTGTCTTCTCCCTTGATTTGGCCTCCAGAGGAATCTGCTAAAACACATCCTTCAAATCAATACCAGAGATGTACCTGGTATCTTGGAGGCGACTGAGTAAACCGTCGATGTGGGGAAGAGGGTAGGCATACTTTTTGGTCACGGCGTTGACCTTCCGTGAATCTAGGCATAGACGATTCTTCCCCGGTTTTCTCACCAAGACTACCGGTGAACTCCAAGCACTACTGCTTTCTTCAATTACCCCTAATTCGACCATTCGATCCAGCTCGTCATATAAGAGTTTTTGTATCGCTGGCGAAATGGGGTAATGTCGTTGTTTGATAGGAGCTTGGTGGTCGTCTACTTCAATCACATGCTCTAGAAAATTTGTCTTGCCTAACTCCAGGATTGCGAATGACGGAAAAAGTTGTTTCACCCTCTCCAACTGCTCGGTTTGTGATTGGGAGAGCGCTTGGATTGGAGAGTCGTTTTCGGTCGGCGATGGCAAGTCTAGTCCCGATATAATGTTGTTCTGGAAGCTCTTCCAGAAGTCTACCCCTAAATATAGTGGTTGTTGTAAATTCGGGACCACGAATATTTCTAAGTCCCTGGTTTTGCCGTGCCATGAGACAGGAGGAGTAAACCGTCCAAGTATTTTCTGATGGTTGCCATCAGCTGTCCGTATATCGGTCGTCATATTTGTCAGGGTAATGTTATGTCTCTTCAAAAAGTTAAGCGCTCCTTTTCCCAAGCAGGTTATGGATGCGCCACTGTCTAACAGACCGAGGACATCCTCTCCCGCGATATTCACTTGGGCGAACGGTCTGTTGTCATGTCGTGTTGTTATCATAGTTTCGAGTATTCTCTTTAGTCGTCGTCTTTTCATTGCACATTTTTCCCTTAGCCTATGTATTTTTTTATATTTTCTAGTATTCTCCACAGGCACTGTCATTTCTTATCCGAAAATACGCTTCCTCGCTTCGTTGTACTCCACTATTCGTTTGTGGAGAGTCTTCCGTTGAGGAACTTCCGGGTGTGTCTGCGCTATACTCGTAAGTGTTGTTGGGTCACGCTGCAAGATCCTTACTGGTTGGGATTTTCGGGGTTCGCCGGGGTTGTGGTCGGTTTCGACGGATAACCTCCGGCATTCCCGCCGATCTGCAGGTTTCCCTGACACTTAGCATAGTGGAAATTAATGTTCCCTTGCCCACAACTGAAGCAAGTAAGCGTATGAAATCCGGAAGGACAAGCCTGTGGATTCGTCGAATTTATCGTCAGCTCAGTTTTGTAGACGTTCGTTCTTTCTTTTGTTGGTCGGTCAGGTTTAGTGTAGTTGTTGGGTCTACTTGTCCGTTGATTTTGTAGACCCGCTACCTCGAAGTCGTCGTTGTCAGAGCTGTCTTGTTGGTCATGCCTTGCCGGTCTTCCGCGTAAAGGTGGTTCATCAATATCGATCACGTGGCGTTTATAACGTTGGTCTCTGGTCGACAAATACCTTTCCGCTCTTCTACACTCATCGCGGAGGTCCTGTATACTCCGTACGGAGCAACCGAAGAAAAGTGTCGCAACTCGGTCCTTAATGTTATGTCGCAGTATGTCTACCAGGTACAGTTCGTGCGGTCGGTTGGTCATATGTATTGTCATCGACCGTATGTCGGCGTAAAAGTCGTCGAATGTCTCATGGGGCAACTGTTTTCTATCCATGATGGACCTAAGAATTTCGTGGTCCCGTCGTCCGTCTCTAAATTGTTTGGTCAGCTCAGCCTTAAGATCGTGGTAGCTGAGCTGCTCATCCCCCCCGATTTCCTCTAGGTATTCTCAGTACCATCTTTCAGCCGGGCCTGAAACTAGGTGATGGAACTGGGCTAGCAGCTGATCAGAAGATACCCCATTCTTCTTTTTAAGAATTTCGATGCGGAAGACGAAACTCTCTACTGGCATCGTTTTGGACGTCTCGTCGAATTTTATCCCCCACTTGTGGATGGAAGTGCTCATCCTTCGGGCATCGTCGCGACGGTAGTATCCAGGTGTGTCCTGGTACCTGTCCGTCCCTGTCGAGTGATTATTTCGTCGTGGTCTGTTGGTGTAAGTCATGTTATCGTATGGAGACGATTCAGGTCTGTCTTGTCGTTCCCTGGTTTCGTTTAACCGTATGTTACCCGTAGTCATATTACCCTTAGAAGGTGAGGCAACTGAAAGCTCGAGACAACTGATTTTTTCGCTCATGACGGCAATGCTCCTTTGAAACGTTGCCATCATTGCGTTCATATTATCGTCGAACTTCCCCATTAGTTTGGCCTCGCTTCTCTCTGTCTTCTTTAGGTATGCGTCTTGTGGTTTGTATGTAGCTTGCCTGTCCTCTTTCTGTATCTGTCCACGTATGTTGTAGTCTTCGTCTTCGTCCACTGTTCTGCTCCTCCCTCCTGATCGTCTCTTGTTATGTTCATACTCTTCGTATTGTCTAGTTTGTTGTTCGTAAGCGTCCTGTCTTTTCGTCGGGACACATTTGCTTGTCGATGCTTGATGCCGATGTTCAAAGTTCTCATCTTCGAAAGGGTGGGAATCAGATTCTTTCCCGTAAATTTCCGGAATCCCGGTCAACACGGGAACCGCCTTGTGGGTGGTTGGCTCTGAGGCTTCGGCCTGTTGATTTTGCTTTCGCTGATCTGGACTAAGTCGCAAAAAATCGTGCGAGAACGTCGTGAGTTCCAGGACATCAGCTTCTGGTTCGGTATTTGCTTTGGGGCGCGTGCGTAGGGGGCGTAGTAGTTCCCCATTCTCCACCTGTCGTTTTTCCATGGAGATTGGGTTGCTACTCCCAGGAGGCTGGTGTCTGTGCTGTTCCCTGGAGCTCTCCGCTCATCCTCAAAATCGGAACCTCCAATAGCTACATCGTCTGAAGAAGTGTCCCTGCCCCTGTCTCTTTACTCATAATCAAAAAAAAACACAAGGTCTTACCTTTTCTTTTTCTTTTTTTTAAAAAAAAAAATAGAATCAATGTATATACGAGTATATGTATGTACTGAAGTTAATATTTTTCGTAAAACAAGGATGTGTTGTAATTCAAAAAAGAAATTTTAAAAAGGCAAAAAAAATTCAAAATATGTAAAAAAAGGATATCTAATAAGAATTTAAAAAAAAAGGAAATATATATAATAAGCTAATATAAAAAAAATATATATATAAATAATTTTGAAAGGAAAGAATTTTTTAAATGACTGTTGGTGTTAGATTGAATTTCATAAACCGCGTTGGTGTGTGGAATACGGGAACCGATTTTCCAGTCACTCTTGATGGGTACTAAGGTCGGTCAAAGTATAGTTCGTAATGTACTGTCTTATCACGTATTGTGGAGACTGGTATTTCAGTATCGTAACTAGTGCTGAAGTATTACCCTTATCTTCCCTTCACACTGGGTATATGGCTGAACCACATCCCAGGCTGGCAGAGAATGTCCAGGTTATACTTCAACACGACTAGAAGTTCGTGATCTCAAGCCCACGCCTCACGATAAGTCAACCTAGGGCTAACTATATCGGACAGCAGTCAACTTATCGACCTCTCACTTCTAGTCCGCTTTTGGATCCTTTACAGACTTCCGATTACCTCACTAAGTCCCTTGGCTTCTCGCCTGGAGACCGGACAGCCACCGTTGATCTCCTCAGAAACCAAAAGCATAATCAGAATGTAATCTTGGAGAAATAAAAGATAGATAGGAAAGTAAAAATTTTGAAAAAGAAAAAAACTAGCGGACTAGCCGTTAACGTTCGGCGCCATTGTAAGGAGTCAGTTGGCCACGGAGGCATCCATGATTGGTAGTGTAGTTGGTAGTGGCACGCTCGCGGTTGCTCGGCTCTAGCTCGTCGGGTTGGGTTGGTTCTTGCCACTACCCCGTGCATCGCAACTCAACTTACCTTTTTGTTTCGTGCCGAATTATAAAAAAAAGAAGAAAACAAAGATAGCCTGGAGAAAGCTACGTTATTTCACGACCGGACTTAAAAGATAGGAGGAGAGAATGATGATGGCAACAAAAGAAGAAAAGAAACAGCAGGACACTAACCTAAACCCTAAATACCGAACTTAATTTTAACGGATAATAACTAAACCTAAAGCTAACTTAACCCTATGTACTCTACACCGAATAATATGTCCCAGGGTCACACAGCGATGACAGCTCGTCACGACCTGAAATAAGCCGGGTGTTGTTGGCTGAGGATGGCCAACCCACCCTTATCGCACTTGGATGAGACCAATTGCTACCATTCTGGCCAGATCTGTAAATAGTAGCCCCTAAACGAAGTTCCTCCCAGTCTCCACCTGTAAAAAAACAATCAGCGGAAGTCAGTCCCGTCATTCCCGTTATGTCGTCTTCGTGTGTACGTCATGTTTCGTCACAGTCGCCCCATCGAAGGACGGTCGGTCCGCCCATCCACACACCACTTGCGTTGGATTCACTCCATCATTAAAACAAAAAAAAAAACATTTTTTGTAGTGAGTTACAAAATCCATTACATGTAATTTATTTTGCTAAAAGAAATTCGCAAAAAAAAGGGAACTTAATATCTATCGTACAATAATTGTGGCTTTTGGTTTTTGAATTTTATTCTATTTACCCTAGTATCTTATGACCATTTTAAATCAAGCCAATCCAAAAAAAACTTACATCTAGGACTTACTGGTTTTAGCGGATCCCTCGTAGTTCTGGCGCCAGTACTTGAAGAATCGCTTGATAAAATTTAATTTAGCAAATATTTTTTTTGTTTCCGCGCACAACCAAACAAGAAAGAAAATAAAATTCAAAAAAACTTAAACTTGCATCCTATCCTTACTCTACACATCAAATTAAAAAAAAAACTCAAATCTATGGTCCTACAATCTAACTTAATCAAAATTGGTTATTGTAAATATCCATATATATATCTACTACATTAACAATAACTAATAACTTCAAAACTGTTTTTTTCTTTTGTCTGTCTGATTTTATTCTTCAATATCTTCTTTTTGTTGTTGTTGTTGTTGTGGTGGTTGTCATGCGGAGCACCTCTTGCAGGCGATACAGCTTTTAGCGGTACGATTCGGGTATTTAACTAAGAGCCCAAAAAAAACACAGGATTTTCACCCAACCAGCTCACAAGATGTCCTGGGTGTTCTTAAGACACACATACACATGGGTATAAAAAAAACTATTTCCCTTTAAGGGTTAGTAATAAATTTATTTTCTGTAATTCGTTTTTTTGTTTTTTTTGGGGTTTACCCGTGGGAAGATTTCCGCGCCCGGTGGGTTGTTGTCTCTCCTTTTTCTTAGGTCGGTACTCGCGCCCACTGTGTCGAACAATCCCAAGTCAAAAGCAAAGCAAAAAAAATTTTTTTTTTTTGCACAGGAAAAAAAAAGATGCCTATGGAATACGACCTTTTTTTTTTTTTTGGTTTGGGCGACGTTTCCGGATTTATTTTTAGCTTTTAAATTGGACGCACACAGTAAGTCCGGTTTAACATGCGAAAACCGTCGCGAACAGTCACTTCCTTTTTTTTTTTTTTTCTCCAATAGCGCAATTTTCGCGCGCACCAGACGCAAATACCTTTTCTTCTGTCTGGAGGACTTTTTCGCACACAACTCGCTCAATAAAAGGAAACTCGAGAGTCAAGATCAGAAGTCTCGAACCAAAACTCGCAAAACAAATCCACGACCTTCTCCCCGACTATCACGAATCTCCCCACTACAATTGAAAATCGCACGACCTTGCCGTTGTAATATTCTGATACCCAAACAAACGGCTGGTCGGCATCGAGAGATGATCAGCTGATTTTCTACTAAATGCCATTGACCTTCCTAACTAGTTCTCTTCTTAAACTCTCATTTCTTTGATTTCTTATTTGTCTATCTTTTTTCCCCATTCTAATTTCTGCCTCTCAACTGTGGGTTCATGCCTAAACTTATACCTATAATAAACTACCTCCCACACGATCTACCTCCTTAGCTAGGTTTTCCACCTCCTCCTCCTGAATTTAAGGTAGTCAACACACCTCTCTCTACGACAAAAGGGACATATTCACCATAGTAACAAGAACACAGGGAAAGAGTGAGCCCACGAAGACATTGGAATGAGGGAATTTGAAAATAGAGGGAACTTTAATAGAGTCAGGTCTTGTATGAGTTGGGAAAGAGAGATTAGTAGGACCATTTAATGGATTGGGAGGGGAAAAGGTCTGTTTTTGACAAGGGGTAAATTTATTGGATTTGGTACAGTGAGGGGACACAAATAGAACACCACAATTAAACATATTTATTTATTTTTATTTTTCTTTTTGTTAAAAGGCTGACGCTACAAACACCAGAGTCGGAGTACAAAAAATTTTATCCTAATGAGGTCCTTTACAATAGGGCGAACCTAATACGAGTGGACAACTTCGTAATTAAGCTGACTCGAAGGCACATTGCAAGAGCAATGACTTCGACAAATAACCTGATATCTGGGGCTTACTACCCCAATTACCTTTACCACGAGAGTGTGCGCTCTGACGGCTTCGTTCCACCGGAAGCATTCCTCTACCTAGATCAGATAGGGTTGATCCAGGATAGATCAGCGGTGCCGTTAATCTTCCATTTCGCTCGGACAGCCAGGGATAGGCGACTCAACTCCAACAGAGACGTCGCACACGGCAGTGTGGATCGCCTCAGGTTCAGTAGGGCGGTGGGGATTCGCGATAAGAGGGATGTCGTTCGGCAGCACCAGCATTTCTGGTGGTTGAATGATGGCGAAAATGTTTCGTCATCGTTTCCGTCAATTACGGACCAGCCTCACTAAATAGGCAGAGCTGACTAATTTATTTGCTCTGTGAATAGCGGTGGCCAGCTTACATAGGTTTAGGTTAGCATTTAAGATATATGTATATGATTGTGTATAATGTCTATGTGTGTTTATGTGTCTATTGTGTATGTAGGTTAAGTAGGCTAAGGTTTATTTTAAGTTAGATATTAAGTTTTTATAAAAAATAAGAAAATGGTCCATATGGTAAGTTTTTGTAAACAAATTTTTTTCTTAGCCTTAAGTATAGAAAATAAGTATTCCTAAATAAAATGTAAATTAAGTCGAAAGACATAGATATAAGTATTCAGAGTAGCTTAGAGTGCCTGTGTGGGGGCAGTAAGTTAGCATAAGATTGTTAAGTAATTTTAAGTTAGAATGTAAGAGTAGTGTTAAGAAAATAAAATGCATTTAAAACTGAAAAACGCGCCATGATCACCGATTATTTTTGGCCCGAATTGGAAGATACGGACTTGGACGAAATGTGGTTTCAACAGGATGATGCCACAAGCCACACAGCACACGTTGCAATCGATTTATTGAAGAGTAAGTATGGTGAGCATGTTATCTCAAGAAATGTGCCAGTCGATTGGCCGCCTCGTTCGTGCGATTTAACGTCGCTTGACTATTTTCTGTGGGGCTACGTTAAGTCATTGGTTTTGCCAACACGCCGACGACGTTGGAAGAGCTCAGAGCCAACATTGAACGCGAAATAGCGGCCGTTTGGGAAGAAATGTGTGGCCGAGTCTATAAAAATTGGGTCCAACGAATCAACCACTGCAAACTTGCCCGCGGTGGTTCCATTTATAAATGTTTTGATTGTACGAGTACTTCAAGCCGATAATAAAGTTTTTTAAATATCTCAAATGGTTTGCGTTTTATTTAAAAAAAAAGTTGTCAAGTCCTTATTGGAAAACCCTATTCAAGAGCATACTGCCCTCTATCAGCTTATGGGCCCAGGCTGTGAATTTTTGCGGTATGAAAATAAAAACTTGTGAGAACTATTAAGCGTGCAAAATTACAAAGTTGTGTAGCAGCGCATATGTACATTCATAATGGCACAAGCTTCTTTTAAGATCGAGCCATTATGAAACCTCGTCAGTGCTGGTTGAGTCTGTGATAACAAAAAGTGGTACCTGGGAACACATAATCGGTAGGGCCGCAAAACCAGAAGCAAAGAAAGACGAAGGGACATCAGTGGCAGCGATAGGGGGAGAAGAAAGACCGGGATGCTTGGTCAGATTTGATAATCGCCATCGGAGCAGCTGAACTAACAATTGTACATGGAATTTAGACTGCAAAAGGTGAGTGGGATAAACTCAGAAGTGAATTCGTATCGACGGGGCCAGTTAAGAAGGCGAGCTTGTTGAAGCGCTTGGTTGCTCACCGATTGACTGATAGAGACGATGTGGAAAAGCATATGAGAGAGTTTTTCGAAGCAATTAAAATGTTACGGGATATGGACATTGAAATTCATCCTGACTTAGCGACTGTAATGTTGTTGCTAAGTTTGCCGCCCAATTTCTATAATTTTTGATGCGCAGTTGAGGCAAGAGACACCGTCCCGGTCGAAGAGGTCACAAGAAATTCCAAGAAAGCTGGTAGAGAAGAGGCGCAAGCGATGTTGGGTCAAGAAGAGCCAGACAGCAGGTTGTTTTCAAATGCTTTAGATGTCGTCAGTTGACCACATAGCCAAGGATTGCCCGGAAAGGCGAAGTAAAGATCATCGATCAAGAGAGTCATCTGCCAGAGCTACTGATGACGTAAACATTCCAGCCGATGTGTTTCACGTTCTAGAGGATAAAATTGAAGGTTTTCATGTGGTCGAATCGAATGAAACTGGTCGGCCGAGGCTGAGGAAGAAGCAGACAAACCACTAGGAGTCATGCAGAAGCGAGATGATGGTCGTTGGTGTTTAGACAGTGGTTGCAGTTCATACATGTGCCACGCTGCGAAATTCTTCGTTGAAAAACCAACACTGGTCGATGGGAAGCAGCTATGTTTGACGAGCGATGCGAGGGCGAGTGTTGAGGCAAAGGGTACAGCGGGCATTGTCTCGAAGTACGGAAACTCAGTCAGGTTAGTCGTCTCGAAAATACATTACTTGTTCCAAGATTAAGAACCAATTTACTGTCGGTTGCAGGAATTACAGACTACGGCAACATGGTGGTTTTCACGAAAACCAATGCTCCTATAGGAAAGGGCGTGTGACCGGTATCAATATAAAAAGTCAAGAGCTGCATCCATACGACATATGCTTGCGTGGAAAGATGAGATCGTTACTGTTTCCCAAGGAGTCAGAACGATGTACCGCCATTCTCGAAATAATACATTCTGATGTTTGGGGTCTTGACAGGGTGGAGTCCATAGGACGAGCGCGTTACTTCGTGCCTTTTATAGATGACCACAGCCGATGGTGTGAGGTAAGGTTCCTGCGAAACAAGAGCGACGTTCTCACAGCCTTCAAAGAGTTCAAGAAACGAGTTGAATTACAGACAGGTAGTAAGGTCAAGTGCTTGATGTCTGACAACGGGAGCGAATATTGTGGAGGAGATTTCAACGTCTACCTTAAGGAAAATGGGATAACGTGGCATCTCACTCTTGCTCACACACCAGAGCAAAATGGCGTTGCAGAACGCAAAAATCGCACACTCATAGAGATGGCCAGATGTCTAATGATTCAGTCTGGGCTGACGGGAAGATTTTGAGCTGAGGCGGTGGCTACAGCGAACTATATACGGAATCGTTGTCCAACCGTGAGTCTAAGTGGTTATACTCCATTCGAAGCGTGGAGAGGAGTGGTTCCAAATTTGAGACATTTAAGAACATTTGGAGCCAAAACATATGTCTTGAATAAAAATGCAAAGTGAAAGCGATGGAAGAAGTTGTGAATTTCGCTTAACTGTCATTGAATGATACCATGACGAGTGAGCAGTCTGCCGAATGGCTGGGGTCTACCGGCCCTATGGTCGTCAAGAAGTAACCAGCAAAATCGTCCTGAAGAACAAGATGAAGCCTGACGGCACCGTAGATCGTCGAAAAGCGCGAGTTTTGGCGAGGGGGTTCACGCAGCGGCCAGGAGTTGATTTTGTCGATACTTTCGCTCCTGTTGTGCGGTTGGACTCCGTTAGGTTGTTGATGGCCTTAGCTGTACGCAGAGGCTTAACCGTGTATCAACTAGATGTTGTGTCAGCGTATCTCAATGGAAACCTAAATGAAGAAATCTTTATGGAGCCTCCAGATTATCTTCGTGAATCCTTGAAGAACTTAGTCGAGAGTGACACCGAGCCAGCTGAAATGAAAATGAAAGCGGAAGGGATGTTGTATACTCTCGAGCAGGGGAATAAGGTTTGCTTGCTACAGAAAGCCTTATATGGACTTCGGCAGGCAGCTCGCCAATGGCATGAAAGGTTCACGTTTTGCAAGGAATGGGACTGCAGCCATCGTCTAGCGACACTTGTTTGTACTTCAAAGTGAACGAAAGAGAATTCACCATCTTAATCGCTTACATCGACGACATTTACATGAATAGACACTTTTTAAAGTAATAAAAATACAACATTCGCCCAGCTACCGTTTTACAATACCTATCGCTCGCATAAGTGTAACAAGTTGTAACGAATATTTGCCAGTTCTCCGAAAACCGGTCGAATTTCAATAACATAATAAAAATAGAAAAATGATAATTCTCTAGAGGTTATTTTTTTATGTAAAATTTGTATTTTCTATCTTTTTAATGTTATGTACGAGTAACATCTAAAGTTATGCTTCGAGCTGAACTCTCCTGACCTAGCCCGCCAATATAAATCCGGTTTAACCTATAGGGATGAGGGCCTCATGCAGTACATAAATTGATCTTGGTCGTGGTCAACGGGTAGCATCGTGCATATGCGAATATACGAATATGCGAATATGCGAATATGCGAATAAGCGAATATGTATGTACGTTAGCTTTACGTACTTCGCTTCGACAACTGTATAATATATATATGATATGATAATAACATGATCGATTTTAAATGAATAATTGTTTAGCTTTTCTTTCGATTTAGACTGTTAGTAACTCCAATTTTTTTTAAAAATGATTTCATGAAAATATTCTCACCTTACCTCTGTTCCTGTGCAAGTCAAACGAGCACGACTGAGATTAGCTGAACGTGAAGAGCATGTAGAAAAGCGACGTTCTGGAAATGCAATGTTTTTATCTCTTAAAACACAATCTGATTGTGAAACTTGTTTAAACAAAAAAAGGTTGAAGAGTTTTCCGACGTGATATTATTTTTGTACAGACCTCATGAACAGCTGCCTTCGCATGTAAAAATGATAATCTCTAATAAATCAGAAGTTTTAAAGTAACTAGTAGATTTGTATGCTATTTAGAAGGCAAATAAAATAACAAATCGTTTATAGGAAATTATCGAATATTACGAAGAATTTTTATAGTTCCTACGAGTTCGATATAAACAGTTATAACTGCATTTTCCAGCCTCATAAGAATATCGATAGTAAACTATGATAATATCAGCCCCTATAGTAAAAAATCAAACAACAGTAATTCGAAAAACTTTTTTCACCTACTGCTGAGAAGAAAGAATATAGCACAGACATTCTAAGGAATGTCCTGGAAAATCCTCCTTTGAGTTTTGCCTAGCTACCTTGCCGGCTACCCTTTTCAACCTGGGATCTAGAAAAGCTTTCCTTTTTCGAAATAGCTCTGGGGTATTATGGGGCTTAGTAAAGTCAAGAGCACACGTGTCATCAAAATTGCAAGTAAAAAGCAACCAAATTCCTGTATATGAAGCGTGGTTAAGAACAGGTACAAAAACCTGGAGCGGATACAACATTTCATTTTTCATTTTAAATGAATTTTTTATTATTTTCAATTCATTATTACTTATACGCTATACAAAAAAACGCTTAAAAATTAGCTTAATTAACTTACAATTATCTTATTCTAACTTACTGGCCCCATGCGGGCACTCTAAATTAAACATAATACTTATTTAATGTCTTTCGACGTTTCGTACGATTAAAATTTTTTTTTTTTTCTATATTTATTTAGACTAAAACTAAGAAAACAATTTTATTTAGTGAAAAAACTTAGTATACGGATTTCTTTTTTATAAAATCTTAAAAACTAAAACTTATAAACTATCTACCTATAAATAAATCTTAACCTACTTAATCTACTTAACCTACTTAAACTAACTTATTGTATATATCATACAATTTAATTTTATTTTTTATTATTTTTTTTTTCCTAGATGTGTTACCCCTTCTTTTAGAGAAGTTGTTACCCATCTAAGTTCATATATAATTTTTTTTGTTTTTTTTTTCATTTTTAAATTTTTTTTTTATTTTTTTTATTTTTTTTATTTTTTTCTCTTATGTCTACCCTAAACCTACCTAAATCTATGTAAGCCGGACATGACTAAATAATTAGGCTAGCCGACTTTGCTTCCGAGTGAAGCTATATTATACCAGAGGAATTCGACGAAGAGACTTCCTCTCCTCCCATAAGCCACCAAAATTGTTGGTGCTGCCGAGCAACATCTCTCATGTCGCGACTCCCTACCGACCTACTGAACCGGAGACGCTCCGCACTGCCATGTGCGACGCCTCCGTCGTAGTTGAGTAGCCTGTCCGCAGCTGTTCGAACAACGTGGAAGATTAGCGGCACCGCCAATCTGTCCTGGATCAGACCTTTCATATCTAGGTAGAGGAACGCTTCTGGAGGAACAAAGCCGTCAAAGCGAACTCTCTCATGATACATATAATTAGGGTAGTAAGCCCCGGAGATCAGGTTGTTCGATGAGGTTATTGCTCTTGCAATGTGCCTTCGAGTCAACTTAATGACGAAATTGTCCACTCTTATTAGGTTCGCCCTATTGTATAAGACCTCATTAGGATAGAATTTTATGTACTCAGACTCTGGTGTTCTGTATAAGCGAAGACAAGTCCTGAGACAAGCCCTCTCAAACACCCGAATCTTTTCCAATAAACCTGCTCTTACGTTGAACCACACGGAACATCCAAACACAAGCATAGGCCTGATAAGGGCCAGGTAGCAGATAACCTTTACCCTCGCATCGAGTTGGCTGTTATAAAACAGTCTCTTTGTAAGGGCAAAAGCACCTTTGGCTCTGGCCAAAGCAACATCTATATGTTTGTTAAAATACAGATATTGATCTAGCCAGATCCCAAGGTATCTGACTACATTTCGACAAGCAAGTGGCTGCACGTGCTGCCCCACGATCGAGAACTTTCGTCAATTCTTTTATGGTATCCCTAGAGGCCCAAGACAAAGGCGTTCTAAACAAAATGGTTTCCGAATTCTGAAAATTGATTTTCAACTTCCAGTCATCGCAATATCGTTTAATTTTATCGAAGTCACGTTGCAAGAGTATATTAATGACCTCAATCTTTGGACCTGCTCTGTACGCGATTAAATCGTCTGCGTACGCTATGGCATGGTGAAGTGAACCTATCAAATCACTTGTGTAAATGTTGAATAGGATCGGCGAATTTACCGCACCTTGTTGGAGACCGTTTTTAATGTTAAATGTTCCAGCAGAAGTCACATCGCCATTCTTCACGATGAACTGTCTACTGGAGAGCATATCAAAAAGAATATACAGCCGTGGTTTACTAATGCCCAACCTGTCCAGCTTGAAAAAGAGTCCCTCTAACCGTACGGTATCGAAAGCTTTTTCCAGGTCAATCAGGCAGGCACCAGTGCACTGATTCTTGCCTTTGTTCCATTGGATATCAGAAACCAGTTTAGACGCAGCATGAATAACATCATGACCCGCCTTGAAACCGAATTGATTATCCGGAACTATATGTTTGTCCTCAACCCACTTGGTCAGGACTCTATTGATCACATTCTCGAAAACCTTACTGATGTTTGGAAGGAGACTGATCGACCGGAGATTCGCCGTATTAGAAGTGTCTTTATCCTTTTTGGGGATGGGGTGTACCACCGCTGTTTTCCAATGCGCTGAATAATGTGCATTATTCATTGCATTATTAAACAGGGTGGTATACGAGTATAGGTCCACCGCTTCTAGAGGGAGATGTCGAAGCACAATGTTCGGTATTTCATCGGTTCCCACTGATTTCTTACTTCTAAGTGATTCGAAGATCGTTTGGAGCTCTGCCTTCGAAATGAACGGTGGTAGTACCATTTCATTGGTGATGACATTATTTGCCATATTCTCGTCACTGAACTGGGTGAAACCCAGTTAGAAATTGTGCACAAGGACTCGATTTTCCAGGTCGTGGTTCGGGCCAACGATGTCATTCGCCTTGTGTACTTCCTGGAAAGTCGCTCCCATAGCCTCTACCTGTTCCTGCGGATCCTCGATCACAAAGAAGTTGTCATCATCAACAGCTTCATTTGGATCTATGCCTGCTGCTGTAAGTATGTTCTCGTTGTCCGTCGTTCGGGCGATTTTAAGACACGAAAGGTCGTTTTGATCTTTTCTCCGAAATATTTTATTTATTTGCGGGAACATATTCGGGTTGCTGGTGTTTACAGCCCGAATTTTGTTTTTCCAATACAAACTTACAGATGCTCTGTAATTTTCTTTTATTAATTTTTGGAGGTTTTTGATCGACGACTTTAGCGTCATAATCTCCGAGTTATGTCTATCAGTAAACTGTCTGTACAAGGTTTTCAGCCTTGACAGCAGTCTGCTTTTATGTCGGTGCAGTGCGTCAATGGTTGCGTTGCGGAATAAGTCTTCGTTGTCAGTGTATTGATACCGAGGTATCGTTTTGTCCATTGTTCGTTGAATTGTCTCGTCCATTAGTTTTAGATATCTGTCAATCTCCTCGTTTGACAGATTTCTATTGGACGGTGGGTATAGCGAATTCGAGGAGAGTGCTCTCGTCATTGTTCTGGAGAAGTGTGTCCAACGCACCCTACTATAATTGTAGGCATGCCTTTGAACAAACTCGTCCAATTCCGCAGCTTCGTTCGGAACGGTTATTTCGGTACTGAGTCCGCAATGGTCACTGTCATACACGAAAGTTCGTAGACAGTTTATGGTTTGTTGGTTTGTGCATGTCAGGTGTATTCGTGTGTCGAACAGCAGGAGATCCAAATAAGACCCGTGTCTAGGAAACGACGGTCTATCCGTCGCCTTAAGGCCGAGTCTATACATTATACTGTGCTGACCCCACCAATTGAATAGTAGGTTCCCTCTAGTATTTGGAGTATTATTTCCCCAATCGCTATGTTTGGCGTTGAAATCTCCGCCGATAATAAAGTAGTTCTCCTCCAATTCCAGTCTTACGAATCGAAAAAGTGTCTCGAGCTCTGAGATGAATAAAGTGGATTGAGTAGCCTTAGGTGCATAAACAGACACCATGCATAACCGCTTTCCACTACGGAGAGGGATATACACGATGCATGCTTCCAGCACCTGGAACCTACGTACTACACGACTGTATACTCTTTTAAAACGTATACCTTTTCGTACGAAAATCGCAACGCCTCCTCCCTGAATGGAGTCGGGTCGGTTTCTCCGTACTATTTTATATCTTTTGTGCCTCATTTTGTGTCTCTTGGTAAGCTTAGTTTCGCTAACCAAGAGCACATCAGGGGCTTGGTCTTTAAGCAACTTAAGTAGTGCGGCTCGTCGTTCGAGCCTAATCAGTGAATTCACATTCACTGCAAGGACCTTCAGGGTTTGCTCCGCCATGAACGTACCCATTACGACTGGAGGTGCGTTAGGCCCGGCAGCAGCGCGTATATTTGATCTACCCGCTTAGCCTGTTCCTGTATTTGACGCTGCAGCTGAGCCATCTGCCCCTGAATAGAGAGCAAGATAGCCAGCATGTCAGGTACAGGTTCCGGTGCTCTAGGCGCTGGGACCTGAGAAGCTACCTTTGGTTGTTGTACCGTATTTCCCCTACCTGCCGCCATTTGGGCGTAGGTAACATGGGGAGTAATGGCTGGTGTCTGTGCCTGCACGAGTGGACGTTTAACTTCCACTTTCTGCTGCCGAGCCAGATTTACTCTTTTGATGTATTGGAATTTGGGACAACCCCGATAATTTGCGGTGTGTCCCGTGTTCCTACATAGGGCGCAAGAGAGTTGGCTTTTTTCTGACGCTCCGTCCTTGCCTATAGCACATTCCTCAGACTTGTGGTTCTTTCCGCACTTCACGCATCGAGGCTGCATTTCGCAGTTCGACGCGGCGTGCCCGAACCTTTGGCAGCGAACACATTGTAAAATGTTTTCGCTCCTCTTTAATTTTTCCCAGTGTACAACCTGGTAGTCTAGGACTTTGATGCTCCTCAGACCATCCAGTTGGGACTTAGCTGAACCAGGAAGAACGGTAGTTTCCGCTTCCCCCTTTTGGCTCTAGCCGTGACGAATGGCTTAACCCCTACGAATTTGAGCGCTTCGCACTCCTTCTCTTTCAGCAGTGCAAGGAGCTCCTCCGGATCAGTCGACGGTTCAATCCCCCTCAGCAGCATTGTTTGCAGCTTGTCCCCCTTCGGGGTGTAGGAAAAGAACTCCGTCGTCGATTCCTTCAGTAAGTGTTTTATTTTAGTATAGCGCTCCACTGTGTTACAGTGGATCGCATGCCTGTCTATGCTAAGTCTTTTAATGTAAAAATTATTGCCTATGGCCGACTTACATAGTTCAATGGTTTCCTTTAGTTCCATCTTATATGTGTTTATAGGTGGAACTCGTTGCTTTGTTGATTTTGTTTGTTGTTGTTGTTGTTGTTGCTGTTGCTTCTGCTGCTGATGTTGTTGCTGCTGCTGCTGCTGTTGCTGCTGCTGCGATTTTTGTTGCTGTTGTTTATTTTTGGGTTGTTGTTTATGATCTTTCTTTGTTAGTTCTTGTACTGGTTTTTGTAGTTTTTGTTGTTTTAGTGGCTGGTTATGTTTTCCTTGTTGTGGTAGCTCCACGTTGGTGTTTAGTTGCTTCTGAGGGATCTGAAGTTGTTGCTGTAACTCCTTCTCCCTGCTTGCCACTTGCTTCGCTCTTATAGCAAGCACTTGTTTCAGTTTTTCAGTTTTGAATGCATTTTATTTACTTAATCACTAACTCTTACATACTAAAAAAAAATGCTTAAATGCTAGCTTACAATTACTTAACAATCTTATACTAACTTACTGGCCCCACACAGGCACCCTAAGCTAATCTAAATTCTTATATCTATGTCTTTCGACTTCATTTACATTTTATTTATAAATGTTTATTTTGTGTACTTAGGGCTAAGAAAAAATTTATAACAAAAAACTTAGCATATGGACATTTTATTATTTTTTATAAAAGCTTAGTATCTAACTTAAAATAAACCTTAGCCTACCTAACCTAAATGCACAATACACACATAAACACACATAGACATTATACACGATCATATACATATATCAGTATACACCTTTGTATACACTGATATATGTATATGTTTCTTAAATGCTAACCTAAACCTATGTAAGCTGGCCATCGCTATTTACAAAGCAAATACATTGGTCAGCCCTGCCTCATTAGTGAGGCTGGTCCGTAATTGACGGAAACGACGACGAAACATCTTCTCCATCATTCAACCACCAGAAATGCTGGTGCTGCCGAACGACATCCCTCTTATCGCGATTCCCCACCGCCCTACTGAACCTGAGGCGATCCACACTGCCGTGTGCGACGTCTCTGTCGTAGTTGAGTCGCCTGTCCCCAGCTGTCCGAGAGACATGGAAGATTAACGGCACCGCTGATCTATCCTGGATCAACCCTATCTGATCAAGGTAGAGGAATGCTTCCGGTGGAACGAAGCCGTCAAAGCGCACACTCTCGTGGTAAAGGTAATTGGGGTAGTAAGCCCCAGATATCAGGTTATTCGTCGAGGTCATTGCTCTTGCAATGTGCCTTCGAGTCAGCTTAATTACGAAGTTGTCCACTCGTATTAGGTTCGCCCTGTTATAAAGGACCTCATTAGGATAAAATTTCTTGTACTCCGATTCTGGTGTTCTGTACAAGCGAAGACAAGCCCTAAGACAAGCCCTCTCAAACACCCGAATCTTTTCCATTAAGCTTGCTCGTACATTGAACCACACGGGACAACCAAATACCAGCATGGGCCTGATAAGGGCCATGTAGCAGATTACCTTTACCCTCGCATCGAGTTGGCTGCTATAAAACAGTCTCTTTGTAAGGGCAAAAGCACCTTTAGCTCTGGCCAGAGCAGCATCTACATTTTTGCCAAAATACAGAAACTGATCTAGCCAGATTCCAAGGTATCTGACTACATTTCGACAGGCAAGAGGCTGTCCGTGTTGTCCAATAATCGAGAACTTTCTCCAATTTTTTCTGGTATCCCTAGAGGCTCTAGACAACGGCGTCCTAAAGAGAATGGTTTCCGACTTCTGAAAGTTGATTTTCAACTTCCAGTCATCGCAAAATCGTCTTATCTTATCGAAGTCACGCTGCAAGAGAGTATTAATGACCTCGATTTTTGGACCTGTTCTGTACGCTACCACATCGTCTGCGTACGCAATAGTATGGGGAAGTGAACCTATCAAGTCGCTTGTATAAATGTTAAATAGGATCGGCGAATTGACCGCGCCTTGCTGAAGACCATTTTTAATTTGAAATATTCCAACAGAAGTCACATCGCCATTTTTCACGATGAACTGTCTGTTGGTTAGCATATTATAGAGAATGTACGAGAGTGGTTTACTGATCCCCAGCCTAGTCAGCTTATAGAAAAGACCCTTTAACCATACGGTGTCGAAGGCCTTCTCCAAGTCAACAAGGCAGGCACCAGTGCACTGTTTCTTGCCTTTGTTCCATTGGATATCAGAAACCAGTTTAGACGCGGCATGTGAGATATCATGTCCCGCCTTAAAACCGAATTGATTATCCGGAACTATATGTTTGTCCTCAGCCCACGTAGACACTGCTCTATTGATTACCTTTTCAAAAACCTTACTGATATTCGGAAGGAGACTTATCGACCGGAGATTCGCCGGATTGGATATATCCTTCCCCTTTTTGGGGATAGGTTGAACCACCGCCGTTTTCCAATGCGCTGGATAATGTGCATTATTCATTGCATTATTAAACAGGGTGGTGTAAATGTCCACCGCTTCTAGAGGAAGATGTCGAAGCACGATGTTCGGAATACCATCGGTCCCCAGTGATTTCTTAGCCCTGATTGTGTCGAAGATCTCATGGAGTTCTTCCTTCGAAATGAACGGAGGTAGGCCACCCTCTCTGGCAATGACGTTATTTGCCATATTTTCGTCGCTAAACCGGGTGAAACCAGAGCCCTCGGATCGCCAGTTCCCTATTTCATTTCGTATGCAGAAGTCGTGCACCAATACGCGATTGTCCAGGTCATAATTAGGGCCAATGATATCACTGGCCTTGTTTACTTCCTGGAAAGTCGCCCCTATGGCCTCAACCTTCTCCTGTGGATCCTCGATCACAAAAAAGTCGTCATCATCAGCGGCCTCATTTGGATCAATACCTGCTATTGTCAGTAACCGTTCGTTGTCTGTTGTCCGGGCTATTTTAAGACACTGAAGGTCGTTTTGATTTTTGCTCTTAAATAGTTTATTTATTTTCGGGAACATATTCGGGCTGCTGGTGTTTACAGCACGAACCTTGTTGTTCCAATACAAACTTACAGAAATTCTGTAATTCTCTTTTATTAACGTTTGCACATTTTAAATCGGCGACGTCAGTGTCCTAATCTCCGGGTCTTGTTGGTCAGTTAACTGTCTGTACAAGTTTTTAAGTCTTGTCAGAAGTCTACTTTTCTGTCGGTGCAGTGCGTCAATAGTAGGATTGCGGAACAGGTCTTCGTTAGTCGTACGTCGATACCGCGGTATTGTAGTGTCCATAGTTTGTTTAATTGTTTCGTCCATTTGTTTTAGGTAATTGTCGATCTCCTCGTTTGACAAATTCCTACTGGACGGTGGGTGGACGTGTTCGAGGAGAGCGCTCTAGTCAAGGTGGCGGAGAAGCGTGTCCATCGAGTCTTACTGTAGCTGTAAGTATATCTTTGGACAAACTCCTCCAATTCCGCAATTTCGTTGGGAACCGTAATTTCGGTGCTAAAACCGCAATGGTCGCTGTCATACACGAATGTGCGCAGACAGTTTAATGTTTGTAAATTCGTACCTGTCAGTCGTATACGTTCGTCGTACAGCAGTAGATCCAAATAAGATCCGCCTCTGGGAAACGACGGGTTATCCGTCGCTTTAAGTCCGAGTCTGTACATGACATCGTGCTGACCCCACCAATCGAGTAGTAGGTTCCCTCTAGTATTTGGCAAATTATTTCCCCAGTCTCTGTGTCTAGAGTTGGAATTTCAATTATAAAATAATTCTCCCCCGATTCCAGCCTCAGAAGTCGAAAAAGCGTGTCGAGCTCTGTAATGAATAGGGTGGATTGTGAAGCCTCCGGTGCATAAATAGAGGCCAAGTACAGCCGCTTTCCACTGCGGAGCGGGATGTAAACGACGGCCGCCTCCAACACTCGGAACCTGCGCAACACTCCCTTGTACACTCTGTGAAATTTTATACCTTCTTTAATGAAGATCGCGACACCGCCTCCACGTTTGGATCTGGGCCGGTTTCTTCTTCTAACAATATAATTATTGTACTCCAGTGGTTTCGCTAGCGAAAAGCACATCAGAAGTTTGGTCTTGTAGCAATTTAAACATCGCGGCTCTTCGTTCGATACTAATCAGTGAATTCACATTCACCGCAAGGACCTTCAAAGTTTGCTCCACCATGTGCGTACCCATTACGGCATGTGTTGCGTTAGGCCCGGCAGCAACGCGTAGATCTGGTCCACCGGCTTGGCCTGTTCTTGAACCTGCTTGCGAGCAAACCCTTGGATTGCGGGCAAGATGGCTAGCATGTTGTGTTCAGCTTCCGTTGTTCTCGGCATTGGCGCCGGAGAAGCAACAGTCGCTTGCTGTACCGTAGCCCCCCTACCAGACGCCATTTGGGCGTAGGAAATTTGGGACGTGACGGCTGGTGTTTGAAACCTGATAGGTGAACGTTTGACCTCCACCTTCTGCTGCCGAGCCAGTTTTGCTTTCTTAATGTCAGCGAACTTAGGACAACCCCGATAGTTTGCGGTGTGTCCCACGTTTCCACATAACACGCACGAGAGCTGCGACCTATCGGATGCTCCGTCAACACCCAGAGGACATTCTTCGGAACTGTGGTTCTTAGCGCACTTCACGCATCGAGGCTGCATTTGGCAGTTAGACGCGGCGTGCCCGAACCTCTGGCAGCAACGCCTTCGCTCCTTTTTAGTTTTTCCCAGTGAACCACCTGGTAGTCTAGGACATTGATACTCCTTAGACTATCCAGACGGCTTTCGGGACTGAGTTGCACCAGGAAGAACGGCAGACTCCGTTTCTCCCGCCTAGCTCTAGCTGTGGTAAATGGCTTTACCCCTACAAACTTGAGTCCTTCGCACTCCTTCTCTTTGAGCAGTGCCAGGATCTCCTCAGGATCAGAAGATGGTTCCAACCCCTTCAGCAGCATAGATTGCCGCTTTTCACACTTCGGTGTGAATGAGAAGTGCTCCGTCGTCGTTTCCCTTAGGAGCTCTTTCACTTTCGCGTAGCCCTCCACTGTATTACAGTGGATGGCATAGCGATCGTTCCCCAATCTCTTTATATTAAAATTATTGCCAATGACCAACTTACACAGGTCCTTGGTTTCATTTACCTCTAATTTATAGGTGTTGATAGGAGGCACCTTCTCCTTCTTCTTCTGTTGCTGCTGCTGCTACTTCTGTTGTTGTTGTTGTTGTTGCTGCTGCTGCTGCTGCTGCTTATGTTGTTGTTGTTGTTGTTGTTGCTGCTGCTGCTGCTGCTGCTGTTTTTTCAGCTGCTGTGGTTTCAGCTTTTGTTGTTTTTGCATCTGTTGATGTTTTTGCTTCAGCTGGTTTTGTTGTTGCTGTAGTTGTTGTTTCTGCTCTTGTGGCTTTTGATGTTGGGAGCTCTCTGCTTCAAGTTGCTCCCTCTGCCTGCGTGCAGTTTGCCTTTGCTTCATAGCAAGCATTCTCTCTGTCAGCTTTTGTATGCTGATGTTGATTTCCTTTATTTGCTCCTCCTCATCTTCCGATTCGGATGACGCTAGAGAGGCAAAGTTGTTATTGCCCCCCTCATAACGGACCTCATCTGCTGTTTCAACGGTATTTATCCTTTTTTTTCTTATGTTAGGAGGGGTTTTCAAACTCCCCCTCCTTTTAATGGCTTTAACGGCACTGGCAACACTAATACTGCCTTTTCCAACTCCCGTTATGGGAAGAGCGGAGTGCTCTTCACCATCCATCACGTGTTTTGTTAATTGTTTTTGTTTTGTTTTAATCACACTTTGTGTAGAACGAAGAGAAAAAAAAAAAACAGAATTTCCAAGTTTGACGTGGGGGATCGAACCCGTATCCCACGCTTCGATGTCCGACGCCGCTAGACGCTGGGCTACCGAGTGAATTAAAAAAAAATCACAGCTAATTATGTTTACAGCTAAACTGAATTACTTATGAAGAAGCCGAATCACGTCAACTCGTCTGTCCTCTGTCGAGGTCTATGAACGACTGCAGCAAGCACTTGTTGCTGTAGCTGCATGATGCTACTATTTATGGCTTCGTCATCTGCGCCACCGAATCACTTGGTCAAAATGTTCTTAATTTTTCTTTTATTTTTTTATTTTTTTTTACACTATTTCACTTGAGAGAAAAAGGTGAAAACACGTCTGTTCCCGATCGAGGTCTATGAACGACTGGAGCGGATACAACAGGAGTGCCGAGCTGACCATCGACAAATGCACGCGCACAAGTGCACTTGTGAATCTCGTGAAACTCGCTCCTCGCGTGGAGAAAAATAAGAAAAAAAAAACCGTGCGCGAGTCAAAGCAAAAAAAAACTGAATTAATCAAAAAACAAAAAAAATCAACTTGTGCGGGCGGAAAAAAAAACATAAATAGAAACAACAAAAAATCAATAAAAAAAAAATTGCAACATCAACGCGGGTTTCCCAACCTTCCTGCCCCTGGTCATACTGTTGCTTGCACTGGGTCACTGATGTTGGTGTATTACATTGTTATACAGCCCGTGCAGTGGCTGAGTATATGTAACAACCGATGGATAGCGGGCTGTAAGTATGAATTTTGTTGGTGTACAGTATCCCATTGTTGTAAGGGCATAACACCTACAACAATTTGATTCGGTAAACCAACTCTGAACTTTTACTTCACAGCTGTGCTTAGTAACATCGGTGTTTGTATTTTTTGTGTTTGGCTTTCTTTATAATGACTCGGGAATTTAGAGTGGACATTGCAAATATACGCGGGCTAAAAAGTTATCACTTTTCTGCGTACGTCCACGTCAGTAAATATAAACTAGCTGTTTTGGCACTTAGTGAAACATAGGTAGATCCTCGCCCACACCTCTCAGAACATTCTGATCTGGAGCTACCTGCCTAAGAGCTAGTGCCATTATTCTTCTCTCACCGCGGTCTCGCCATTTACGTGCGTAGTGATGTAGCTTACCAAACTCCACCACAATGTAGTCCCTGTTCCAATCCGGAATTCAATTTCCTGTGTAAGAGAAAACGGTAAGTTAGTTAACAATTAAAAGACGAACAATGAGAAGAAGAGAACTATCTGTAGTTCTTTTCCTCGTTCCTGTTTAATTTTGCTTTTATTGCATGCTGCACTCGTATTATGCCTGAAGGGTTTAGTTGGTGCGCTAATCTCACCGACAGTGCGTGTGCATAAAAAAAAGGTAAATAGACTTATCTAGAACGGTGAGTTTGTTCACTGAGTTGTTTTTTTATATAGTAGTAGTAGTAGTAGTAGTAGTTTTGATTCTTTATCCTGACTATATCCTGAAATCGGGCTATAAAGCAAGATAACGGATCGTGTGTGGCGGTTGCTTATTCTCGGGTCCCGCTTGAGTTGTATCGTGTGTGTCCGCTCCGCTCAATGTTGTGTGTGTGAGATAAGTATAGCCGTCGGTTCCACTCGCTCGCTTATGGTCCGAAGTTTGAGATAGATTGAGTATACTTTCGTGTGTGTGTCGCATTGCCGGTTCCCCTTAACCGAGAAGGTATAGGAGTGTATGGCGAGCTGACGCGGTTCCATTGTCATACTCATTGCCCATCTAATCGTACGTTTCTTTCTTATTGAATTTTCATCTCGTATCTAAGCATGATAGTGCATTTATCTTCCTTTTATTTGCTACCCAACTCAAAGGGTTTTTTTATTCTATTGCAGAACCAGTTTTATCGACGGACGACATAGAAAAATAAAAGAACTCATTGTGTAAAAATATACCTAACTAACATTGGAATTAATAATAGAAAAAAAGTGAAACAGACGACGAAATCTTTTATTTTTCTATCATTTTATCCTTATCTTTATCTTCACATTTTTCATACATTTTACACTTGTGGTTAAAATTCCATCTCCGTAAGCAAATTATCCACTACTGCTTTATTTACAGAAGCCCCAAACTGGACAGGAATTCAACTTTTAACGAGTTTGATGCGTTGTCTGACTCCATTCAAAGAATTGTATCCATGTATCCTCATACAGAAATCGTTATTATGGCCGATTTCAATAAACACAATCCTGGGTGGCTTCGACGACTTGGACAGACAACACCCGAAGGACGGTGTGTTGATATATTCGCTGCGGAAAACAACCTAACGCAGCTTGCAAATGAGCTCGCACGAATACCAGAGGTTGATATTCAGGACCAGGACTTGTTTTTAACTTTTCACCCTGATAAGTACACCGTTGATGTGCTCTCCCCTCTAGGCTCGTCAGACCATTGTGTCATATCAGCTAATTTCTCGTACACCGACCACACAGTTAGAGAAAATTTTCCTAAAAGAACCGTATGGCAATACCAGAAAGCCCACTGGAGCGGTCTTGACAGCTTCTGTTTAGGAATTTTAGGAATTTTAACTGGTCGTTATGTTTCGTCGATAATGACGTGGATGCCGCTGCTGATATGATCACACACACCATTCTCTTTGGAATGAGATCCTTTATCTCTCATCGGATGAAGAGCATCAAACCAAAAGAAAAAGCATGTTACGACTCAAGCTATAAAGAGGCTATGAAGGTTAGAGAAACGTTTTTTCGGTCCGTCAAGACCAATCCGACCAAAGAAAACCGAAAAGAGTTTAAACGAGCCAGGAATGACTGCAACGTCTTTCATACGTGTGTGAAATTCCAGTACAATCAAAAGTTGAGACAAAAAATATTGCAATGTCCCAAAGGTAGTAAAATCTTTTGGTTGTTTGTTAAAAACATCAGAAACTCTGCCTCATCCTCCATCCAAACGCTAATTTATAATGACATTCCAGCTGTCAGGTCTTTAGACAAGGGCAATCTGCTTGCCGCACACTTTGCGGCCAGTTCAAGACTCCCAGATTGTGCTTTGTCTCCGAGTACACTTTAGTGCTTCGAATCTTCAATGGGACAAATTTACTTTCCCACTCGTGTAGTAGCAAGAGTACTTAAAGATCTCAACATACATAAATCCGCTGGTCTAGATGGTATATCTCCCCTTCTTCTGAAGAGGTGTTCTTCCACGCTGGAAAAACCACTGCGTAAGCTTTTTCATCAATCCTACTCTTTAGAATTCTTCCTGAGTAGATGGAAAACAGCATTTGTCTAGCCTGTCCATAAAAAAGGCCTATCTTCTTCTCTCTCCTCCTACAGACCCATTGCACTAACGTCCCTTCTTTCCCAGGTCATGGAAACGCTGACAAATTGTCAGCTCATGAAATATCTCCAATGAATTAGAAATTACCTTTCGGAACGTTCAATTTAAGTCTGATATTCACAAAGCAAATGCTGGTGTGCCCCAGGGCTCTGTTCTATCTCCGACGCTCTTTTTAATTTTTGCTACTTCTAATTCAATATAACATATTCCTTTGCTAACGACAGTACTCTTTACTTTTCATATTCGTTCCCTGTGTCACGTCCCTGCTCTTCGGCTGTAGAAAGGGAACGCCAGCGTATGTTAAGCTCATTAAATTCTGATATTAACAGCATAACTAATTGGGGAACCACCAACAGAGTAGAACTTAATGCTTTCAAAACACAATGCTGTCTGGTGTCGTTAAACCGAAATTTAAACACCCAGGCATTATCCATGAATGCATGCATCGTCGAAACCGATAAACTTTCCATTCTCGGTATGTGTGTCAGTGACAGTTTACGTTGGAATGACCACATATTCGATGTCTTCAAAAATGCTGCAAAATGTCTAGGTATTCTCAAGCGATGTAAGAAATATTTCAACCCCTCTGCAATGGCCTCAATATATAAGGCATTTATCCGCCCAAAATTAGATTACAGTGCCCACATCTGGTCGGGTGCTCCCAAAACATATCTGCACATGCTACATAGGATTCAAAACCGTGTGATAAAACTTATTGATGATACTAATACCAGTCAATCAATTGACAGCCTCGAACACCGATGTAATGTCTTGTGTCTCACTCTCTGAAATCGCCAGTAGCATTCCGCCCCTTCAAACTTTTAACCGTAACTACCCTCTCGCTATGAATGCTCATCAGTATACTCTCAAGCCCACTTTCGGACATACTCTAAGATATCGTGATTCGTTCCTAAGCCGTACAACTCGCTTATGGAATGCCATGCCTAGCTCCTTATTCCATAGTTATTATATCCTTCAAACATTTAAAACCAGCGTTCACCGTCCTCCCTGATGGCGAGGATCCTGATTTTACTTCGCCCGATTGATAAAAGCTCCGAAACTGTTTTGCAACATATGTATGTATGTTAATATAAAACATTCATATGTAAATATTTTAAATCAGTTTATGTGCATTAATGTCTATCACTTATAATAATATTATTCAATTATTGATTTAACTGTAAAAAAGACTTTTTTCTTCTGTTTCATTTTTCAATTTATCCTTTTAGTGTCTAAAGCAAAAATTCTCGCTAATCCTGAGCTATTCTTTAAAAGTGGCAGTGATATAAATTTAACGTGCATTGCAACACAAGCTCCCGCCCCACCATCCTATATTTATTGGTATAAGGACGGAGATTTAATCAACTACTCGCAACGTGGTGGAATCAATGTTCTAACGGAGCGCCAGACAAAAACAAGCAAATTAGTGATAGCTCGTGTGGTGCCGTCAGACTCTGGAAACTACACGTGCACACCCAGCAATTCTAGTGAGTATCTATCACATATTTTTACATACATCCCTTTGGCATACATATATTTGCTTATACGGAGGTATTATATATTATATATTTTATATCTGTAAAAAGGGTATCGACAGTGAAATATTTTTCGTCCTTGCTCAATGCATCTGTTCCGGAGTTCAACCTTTTATTGTAGTAACGCCTTGTCGGTGTTCCATGGAGGCTTTACTTAAATTAAAACTACAATGAACATGCTTGCTCTGGTCATGACTATGAGCATACATATAATACGTGTGTGCATATTGTCATATAGATATAAAATTCTTGTGTATGTGCATATGTACGAGTATGTATTGTAGTTTAAACACGGAGCAAATGTGTTCAAGTGCAGATAGTCAACGCCGTTGTTTTGCTTAATATTGAATGATGCATGTCTATAGTTTTAAATAGAGAACATGGCTGCTGGTTTTCCTTTATGTCCTATATTTATTTCTTTTCATAACATCAAGAGAAAGTGTAAAAAGATATTCCGACGAACATACAGAAATATTCAATTAAATATCGATATCACTTATTCTTGTGTTAGATCGTTAACATAATACAACTCTCGTAATAAGTAAATGCAACTAGGGCCGTTTGAAAATCCGGTTCGATAAGAAACAGAGGCTTAAGATATACATACTCGTAGGTATCTATCAAAGGGCTGCACAAGCATATCAAAAATGTTTTGCAAGCCATCAGCTCTCATTTCAAATATTGCCTCTCTTGTTCACTCTCATTACAAATCAAATACTTTATTGACGAAAGTTTTTCGAATACATACAAATACTACACGACAAGACAATAGAGCAGCGGAACAAAATTGAGGCAGAATAAATCTGAAGTAAAACAAAAGTGAAGTAGAACAAAAATGAAGTAGAAGAACGTTTAAACTTATCGAAATGAAGCATGATTTGTTCTTCTTTTTTGTGCAATTGCGAGGAATGATAACAGTTTCAATTGCAATGCTTTCTAAATCTAAAACAGGCTAGCCTGATGTTTAGGTAATGATTATTTTGAGAAAAAGAAATACTGGAGAAAAAGGAAAAGAAAAAAGGAAAAAAGCAATTACGCGTATGTATTTCGCATATGTAGTTTGTATTCCATTTGCAGCTTCTTGTCTTACGTATGTAGTTATGAAAACAGTAAATTACTACAAAACACTAATTTAAAAATGTTTGAAAAATGTTTATTCTATTTATTTATATGTTGTATGTATGTACATATGTAATTTTATGTTAAAAAAAAAGAAGAAAAACAAAATAAATACACATTTTTTCTGATTGCTGTTAACAAAATAACTAAAAACTCAACTACGAGAAGAAAAAAATTTAAAAAGAGCAATTATGGTTTAAGGACATTATTTGATTAACAGTTTCAGAATTACCGCCCATTGAAGATCTCTTTTCTGTCAATAAACTTCGAGCATGAGAAAAAACTCGTTCTGAAGCTGCACTTGAAGCAGGAATAGCAAGTATCCTGCAACTTATTTTATATAGTAAAGGAAATTGATTTTTATTTGTATCCCACCATTTTAATACATCAAACTGGTCGTAAAAATGTATAACTGAATTTTCATACATCGTCAGTTCTTCGGAGACTCTGTCGAGAGAATTTGTTGAACTCTGTTGAGAAACAAATCTACCAAACAATTCGCAATTGCTTTGGGAAATTATTGTACTAGCAGCATCACTCGATTGTTGGTTTTCAACGGACATAATTTCCTTTGTTGCTTTTCTAATAGACTCCTTTTCCTCATCTTTGAACTGCAAAAGTTTGTTTGCAGGAGGAAATAAAAAAAGAGCTACTTTATGGAAAACATTTAGTTTTTCTAGTACTAAAGTGTTAAGATAAAATAGAATTTTCTCCTTAAAATTCTTAATTAATAGTATATCACAGTCTTTAATTGCACATTTTCGCAAGAGTTTATCAATATAAACTATCACCAAGTGTAAAGTGGGATACTTTTCGCCTTCAAGTTTTTTGAGAGCTTCTTCAAATAACTCTAACACTTCGATCAAGCAATTTAAATGAGAAATGTTTAGGGCACTTAATCTTTTTTTTTGTAATATTTGAATTATTTCATTCCAATTATTTTTAATAGAAATAAATAGGTAATAGAAAGTATTCCAACGCGTCGGCGAATAACTTTTTAAACTTGTTGAGAGATTAGAGTTGCTTCCACATTTTTTGAAATATTTTACTAGTTTGGAGCTAGCTTTGCAGATTTCAGATATCTCCTCCACTTCATTCATAGATTTTTTTATTGTATTTTGCAGCAAGTGATTGATGCAGAACAAATGATTGTAGGATCGAAAGGCGTTGACCATATCGGCCAATACTTTTAATTTTATTTCAGTTGCATCGCTTGCAATAGATTCGGTTGTGGACTCCTGTTAACAAGTCATATAATCATTTGAAATGTATAAAAAATATCGAAAACAAATTCACTTTTTAAAATTTACTTACATCTAAAACATCCATCTTCCACCTTATCGTTGCGAGCACTGCGAACTTCATGATATGACATACTACTCGTACCTAAAATTCGTTTTTGCATCTTATCATCATCTACTGCACTCGCTATGCCTGCTGTAGTTTACCGTTATTTTACTTCACTATCGCTTTTTATGTTGATATTTTGCTTCACAACAAAACACAAGCACTGTCATCATTGTATTTGAAGTTTTTCAAGTGCGGTAGTATTTATCAGTTGATATACATCCCAGCAAAACCACAAGGCTTATATAAGGATTATTTCAATGCAATTTATTCCTTTATTTAAGGGTTGGTAAATATAAGGAATGTTGCGTCAATGCAATATTCCTTATTTTATTTCATATATTAACACAGGCCGTGTCAGTGGCCATAAGGCATAATTGAATTCTCCTTATACATACCTTAATATAAGTCTTAAAATAAGGGAAAAATATAATACAAGGGTTAAATGATTCAATCTATTCTTATTATATAGGAATAAATATATGTACATATACATAAAATCAATATGTTAACTACAATTAATTGCACTTCATTGAGAAAAAAAATTAAATAGTTTACTATTTAAAAACACTATTTTTAACTTTCACTGTTTACTTTTACTTCCGCGGTATGACACAGTCGCCACTATAATAACAAATGGGTACAATATTTCGTTATTCTTCCCTTTTCCTAGAAATTTAAAACAAATCAGAACATGTTGGAATGCTTATGAGTCATATTTTGTGCGATTTTTCGTTTCCCTTATAAATCCCTTAGCCTTATATGCCTTATGAAATTTTTTGCTGGGATGCTACACTGAAGGACAGTGCTTGGTTTCACCAAAACATTCAAATACAGGTTTTTGCTATCGACACTACACTGAAGTATAGTGCTTGGAAATACTGTACAGTAGTGAAGGGTCAGTTTTAGCAGGATTTGTGCAGCCCTCAAGTGTCTATGTACAGCCCCTGTACAATAGAGAGAGATACGCGGGTGAAATACGAAACACGAGTGCAATTGGGTCGGTAAGATCAATTAATTGCTGTGCAGTGCAAGTTCAGGTAATATGGTGTCTGAGAAACTGAATGACCTTTATGGTCATGTGGGTGTTAACTTATACGAAAAATAACGACAATTGCAAAATGAACGTGAAAAAGAGGATGCGATAGATACAGACTATGGTCATTGCTAACCTTCTGATTTTGAACGTCAAGAAACAAATTGGAAAGTTTTGTATTTGATGAAGCTAACACTGCCAACGTGCTTTGGAAACTTAAGGGATTCATTAAGCGTTGTGCCTTCACTTCTGTCAGTCGAAGGTCCCCGCTATTCGGAGGCAACGTTGTGTGAAACAGCCCACCTACATCGAAAACAGTTCGACCTATACGATTTCCAGCGTCAGCAATACGAATAAGGATTAAGCCTTATAGGCCTAGTTCGGTTTTGTTTCGGAGCCTGTGATTTTATGACCCTTAAGATTTCCCACTTCTATGAAGTAGGCGCTTTATGTTCGCTCCTACTGGTATATATATATGAATGTGCTTAATTATGACCACTTTTTAGATAGTTGCTAAACGATTTTAAAAACTGCATCCATCATAAAATCTATGTTCTTCTTCTAGTTATACATACTTTCAAATGTGTAAAAATGTGCATGGAAAAGTGAATTAAAGAGGCAGATACTGGTATTTTGCTTTTAAATTGAATCCTTTAATCCTGAATTGTGTACTTTTAATCTACTTTTTCTTATTTCAATAATTTACGAAATTAGAAAATCCAATTTAATTTAAATAATAAAATAGATGTTCTGTATCTTACCATTCCCACGGACATCGCATTTGCCGATACAATGCTTACAATCGAAGCAAATACAATCCACAAGATACAAGTATGTATGTATAAGAAAGAAAAGCACAAAGTTTATTTTAAAAAACCGACCATCTCTCTGTGTGTCCAATGTGTGTGCTAGATTTTGAATTTTGTTTGCTACAGCTTTTAATTTCAGTCTAGTTTTTCATTAAAATGTCTATGCAAAAGCTAACTTCACGTTAATCCACAAGTACTTTACTCCATTAGCTCACGTTCTGTGAATTAATTTTCACAAAGGAGATGTATTGGTGCTCTCCTCATCGAAGCACATAATTTCAAGTGTCATTGGTTGTGAGTTGAGCATCACATTTAAAATTGTATCTCTTACGCCGGGAGACGGATGATGGTTTATATATGTAGATGTGCAGAGATAAACGTATACTCACGTACCTTTCACATTCCAGCCAATCTAAATCATCAATCCACCCACAGAGTTTCGTTCTTAGCCATAGGTGAACCGAAACAGAGCAGAACCTTTCTCGCTTACCTCTGCTTGATTCCGATGATATGGTAGTAACATTACCGATGTTGACAACCAAGTTGATAACGATATTTCTAATGAAGTTGATGCTCGTACCACTGCCTTGAGATGATAAAGTTTATGCTTACCTAAATATGTGTTTGCGTTGGGAGAAAAAAAATCAATGACACTTTGCATTTCCCCTTCTCATTAGCTGACGCTGTTGCCTATGAAATTGCAAAGTTGAAAAAGAAAACAAAAAAGGAATAAAAAATAAAGGATGAGTGTTGTCGTAGGCAAAACAGGTGTTGCTGGAAGCACAAAAGGCACTGATTGATTAAGGTGAAGAAATGTTATGAGATGGAAAAAGTAATCAGTGGAGCCTTTTCTTGAAAAAGAATGTAGAAAAAAACAGCAAAGGATTAAATAGATGTTATGCTGGACTCGGAATTCGTAATAAATTAGCTAAACTGATTCTATACCGATGTTTCTCGAAGCCTCCCGTTTTTTTTTCTGTTTTTCAGAATTTTTTTTATTTTTTACATTTTTTCACACAATTTATTTATTTAAATTTAAATTAGTAGCTAATAATACCTTGAATATTTAACAAAAAAAAACAATGGGAAACAAATTTGTACAGTATGAATATATTCACTTCCTCACATTATGTTATTGGGTAATTTCTAAGATTAAATTCGCAAAATGGATAGTAAAAATTACGTTTCAACATGTCCCGATAGCGATTTTCTCTACCTATAACGTGCCGGCCAACGAAAAAATACGGCCCAAAATATCCCCAGGCATGAAAACCACACCAAACAGTCAATTTTGAGGATGTAGCGGCGTCTCTGAATTTGTAGGCATCCAATACCGTATATTTTGCTGGTTGACAAAACCATTTCGCTAGAAATGAGCTTCATTTCTGAAGATCATTTTGCGATGAAATTCCCAATCGGTTGTAACCGTTTCCAGAGCACGTTTGATAATGTTTGTCTGAACCATTACTAAATGGTAGATATTGGCAATCAAAATAGTAATGACAATCCTTAAAAAACATTATGGGTGTGTTCGCATTTAAAAACAAAATGAATAGTCCTTAATGGAAAACCCTGTACTGCCGTTGACAAACTTGCATTCAGTTGTCAAAGTTAACTTATAGACTAGGATCCCACACTAAATTTGTGTGTGTAGTGTTTAAGACTATAAAATATAAAACCAGGTATCAAATATATGGAAGCAAACGCATGCAATCACTTTTGGCAGGATTACGCTTGCAACGAAAAAAATCTATTTTCTTAACGGGGTAGTCTCAGTCCAAGCTAAATTTTGAAGGTTTTTAAGAATGTTTTTTTGCAGAAAATGAAATAAAATCTTATTATGATAATTATATGTTATTATTTAGCTATTGAATAATATAAAAAAAAAATTGTTAAATAAAAAAATATATATTAACGTCATTTTGGTGAGGTAAAGTAGGTCTCTTAAAAAAAAGTAGGTTGCTGACCCCCCTGATTGCTCCTTTTGTAATCATCTGAAATCAAAATTCCAAAAAGATTATTATTCAATGACAACCATGTCATTCTGTCCCATAGCAGATTTAAAAGATTTGAGTGAAAAATAATAAAATGACGGCCATGTAAAACTTATTTTTCAAAATCTACTGTTTTTTTTCGGTTTACTCGTAAAATCGAGATAAAAAAAAGTAGATAAAAAATCTAATTCTGATACCGGAAAGAACCATTCATGTGTAGAATATTCTATTAAAATTTCAGCCGAATCAGTCCAATAGTCATGTGGGCCGACGGATAAAAAGTAGTTTCGAGGAAAACGCGTTTAAAGTTTGTAGAAGAAAATTTTCAGCTGCAGCTGCAGGGTACGCTCACTTTTATTATTTGCTGTAACTTTAAAATGACTTAGTGTATCGGTCTAAAATTCGCAGTATATTCTCAACTTACTAAGCTTTGAAAATATGCAAAAAAAATCGATTTTTTTAAGACCTCTTAACTTGTTGTTTACAACAAACAAACAAATAGAGTACTCGCTATCCGATTACTAAAATCAAGAGCATAAGAAACACCTATACTAAATACACTTTTTTATGTGAAAATTACACAGCTATATAAAACTACGTACCAATCGATGGGATTGTTCGTGCGGATTTCGCAACAATATTTCAACTATGTATGTTTAAATAATATTTAACAATACTGACTTCTAGTTACAGAACCTACACTATATAGAAGTTTTACTTACAGTCTACTTTTTGTCTATTAGGTTACGGTAAAGGCAAAAAGAATGATACATAATTATGAACTAAAAATGGAGCAATCAGTTATAAAAAACCGAAGAGTTTTTTTGGCACCTAATACATTTATATTTTTGAATAATCTTAATAAAATTTAATAAAAATAAACTAAAACTTAAATAAAAAAATTAAGATGTAATAAAAAAGGGTTATAATAAACCAAACTAAAACGTAATAAAAATAACCGTCTTTTGAGTATAATTATTGTATTCACTTCTTTAAAATTATATTACAACTTCGCAGAGATTAACCGTTTTCTCGGCATTTTGCTTCACTTTATAGAAATTTTCTTAGGAAATTCGAAAGATTTAGTTGCGCAGGGGTCCTATGTTGTTCGAAGGTCTCCGGCCTCTCTTTTTTGGATATTTGAAAAGCAGACGGAGTCAAATCAGTTTTCCAATAAGGACTTGACAAAGTTTTTTTTTAAATAAAAAGCAAACCATTTGAGATATTTCAAAAACTTTATCGGCTTGAAGTACAATCAAAACATTTATGAATGGAACTCGACTTCGTTCATGTGGCCACCGCGGGGACGTTTGCAGCTATCGATTCATTGGACCCAATTTTCAACAACTCGGCCACACATTTCGGCCGAAACGGCCGCTATTTCGCGTTCAGTGTTGGATCTGAGCTCTTCCAACGTCGTCGGCGTGTTGGCATAAACCAATGGCTTAACGTAGCCCTACAGAAAATAGTCAAGCGGCGTTAAATCGCACGAACGAGGCGGCCAATCGACTGGCCCATTTCTTGAGATAACACGCTCACCATACTACTTCAATAAATCCATTGTAGCGTATGCCGTGTGGCTTGTGGCATCATCCTGCTGAAACCGCATGTCATCCAAGTCCATATCTTCCAATTCGGGCCAAAAATAATCGGTGATCACGGCGCGATAACGCTGATCATTCACAGTAACGTGACGATCGTTATCGTCGACGAAAAAATATGGCCCAATAAAGCCGCCGGCATGCAAACCGCACCAAACAGTTATTTTTTGTGGATGAAGTGGTGATTCATGAAGTACATGTGGATTTTCACCCGACCAAAAACGCATATTTTGCTTATTGACGAACCCATTGAGCCAAAAATGAGCTTCGTCACTGAAGATGATTTTGCGATGAAATTCATCATCTTGGCGGTCCATTGGCTTCAATTCTTGAGTCAGCTTGATCTTGTATGGGTGTAAACCAAGAAGTCTTCGAAAAACAGCAAGGACAAATCCAGCGAAAATCGAAGATCATCCTTCAACAAGCAACATAGGATTTCGGAAGGTATTCATAGTTAAAATAAGTAATCTAGAGTTGTTAAGAAAATAATAAGAACTATAATCAAGTAGTATTGCAAAGCTACAAGGAGAATTTTCCGAGAATTCCCTTCTACCCTTCTATCAGATAGTCGAAATAGCTAATACAAATACAAAGTGGAAGAAGTTATTAAAAAAAATGACGGGTTAAAATTAAAAGCTGACAAAATGGAAGCAACAATGATGACACAAATAGAAGTATTATTACTGAATGCAATAAAAACACCAATACAAATAGAAACTTATATAGATCGTAAAATAAGATATACCGATCTTAAAGGAATTAAACTGGAAGTATTCAAAAGTTTACCACATTTTTCTGGTAATGCAAATGAATATCGTTCATGGAGACAAATTGTAGTTAGAGCATTCAAAATGTTAAAGAATTTTAAAGATCATCATATCTTAACAGAAGCATTGGTAATCCTGGAAACCTATTATATGGTCAAGCACCACAAACTCTGAGCGAAGCATTCGCATTAGCATAAACCACTTACCATGATATAAAATATCAACAACTCGACTATCAGCCTTTTAATAGACAAAATCAAAATCGTAATCATAATCCGCCCAGGAATTAATTGAATACTACAACACAAAAGTCGAATCTACAATATCGTCAGAAGCAATGTACTCGTAACGGAGTAGATCCAGTCGAAATCGGTTCATCTAGTAGATTCAGAAGACCTATGCAACAACCATTCAAACTAAAAAGAGAGAACTCTTCAGCCATATTCACACCTCCGATGAAAAATCAAAAGATAAATCAAGTTGAGGATGCAGACAATGAATCAATTAAAGTTAATGTATCAGAAAATAAAGAAAAATACTGAGAACATAGAGCGGCAGCTTTTTTAGATTGCTTGGGCTTGTCTATGTTAAACCTCAAAACTTCGGATGGTAAGTCCAACCTAAATATATTGATTGATAGTGGTAGCACTAATAATTATATTAGTAATAATTCTGCGATAGGAAAAAAATCTAGTATTAGCAAAAACAATATCAACTCAAACGCTGCATGGCATCTCAATAATAAATTTTAAACGAATTAACAATGTTTTTGGTCACGACTTAGTATATTTTGTTATAAATGAATTAAAAGAACATGATACACTATTAGGTGTAGACAGACTATCTAAATTAAAAGCATACATTGATCTTGAATCAAATAAAATAACTTATAAAAGACGTAATATAAAAAATCCCGTAAATCCACAAAGAATAAATTATACTATTGATAATGAAAAATTTAGAAAAGAAATGGACGAAATATTTCCTTTCACAACTACAATAGAAGCTAGTACAATAGGAACTACAGATGAGAATCCCATATGAACTAAACAATATCCATATCCATATAGCGACAATGATTTTGTGAACAAAAAGATATAAGATCTCTTAAGTAAGGGTATTATCAGACCGAGTAGAAGCCCATATAATTCTCCAGTATGGACTGTACCGAAAAAAGATACCGATGATAAAGGGAAGTCTAAGCGTAGAATAGTCATTGATTTTCAGAAATTAAATTCACAAACGATCAGTGATAGATATCCCATTCCAGATATAAATATGACTATCCAAAATTTGGGATAAGATAGAATACAATTGATTTAGAATCAGGATTTCATCAAATAAAAATAAAAGAAAATGATACAGAGAAAAATGCTTTCTCTATAAATGGAGCAAAGTACGAATTTCTACGAATGCCCTTCGGACTAAAAAATGCACCCAACATATTTCAGAGAGGTGTGGATGATATACTTCGAGAATACATTGGCAAATTTGCGTACGTATACATTGATGATGTATTAATATTTTCTAAAACACCAGAAGAACATATTAACCACATCAAAACTATAACTAAAGCTTTACACAAAGCAAATATGAAATTGTCACTTGAAAAATCACATTTTTTAAATCTGAAGTTGAATATTTGGGACATGTTATTAAAAATGGACGAATAATAAAGGGTCCGCCATCTAACGTTTTGTTTTTCAACTAGCGCTTATTTCGTGAATGGTAACACTTAGCTCATGTCTGATTTGACAGATAATTAGTTTTATCCTTCCGCTAAACGCTAAATATGGTTGTGTATACGCTTGAACAATGCTGGGAAATATTGCGACATTACTTTGAAAATCATGGTAATGTTGCAGAATGTGTGCGAAAATTGCGTACGGATTTTGGAAGAAGAGAAGCACCGTCAGCTCCGTATGTTCGTTATCTTGTGAAAAAAGTGAAAGAAACTGGCATCCTCATCGATAAACCAAAGCGTGAAAAGCCAAAAACAGTGCGTACACCCGAGAATATTGCTGCTGTGGCAGAAAGTGTGCGTGAAGCGTCATCAACATCAATTCACCGTTGTTCTCAACAATTGAACATTTCGGAGACATCATTGAGACGAATTTTGCATAAAGACCTTGGTATGACGCCATACAAAGTCCAATTGGTTCAGAAGTTGTAGCCAACTGACCATTCAATGCGTTTTCGCTTCGCTAAGTGGGCCTGCGATCGACTTAGAGAAGATGCCGATTTTGCCAAAAAAACCATCTTTTCAGATGAAGCTCATTTTGATCTTGGCGGGTATGTAAACAAGCAAAATTATCGCATTTGGGGCACAGAAAACCCGCACGCATACATTGAAAAGCCGGTACACCCAAAACGAGTCACTGTTTGGTGCGGATTTTGGTCCTGAGGCATAATTTGGCCATTTTTCTTCGAAAATGAGCAAGGAGTGGCCGTTACAGTCAATGGCGAACGTTATCGGGCCATGTTGAACGAATTTTTGTTCATAAAAATTGAAGAGGAGGATATTGGCAATATTTGGTTTCAACAGGACGGCGCTACGTGCCACACAGCCGAAGCTACACTCGATGTTTTGCGCCCTGTTTTTGAAGATCGCATTATCAGCCGGAGAGCTGATGTCGTTTGGCCACCTCGGAGCTGCGATTTGACACCGTTGGACTATTATTTGTGGGGTGCCGTAAAAGATAAGTGTTACGCCGACAAGCCAGAGACAATTGACGCTTTAAAGGATAATATTCGTGAAGCCATTGGTGAAATACAGCTGCACACAATCGATATTGTGCTTAAAAATTGGACCGATCGTGTAGGCTACTGCATGGCCAGCCGAGGCAGCCATTTGAATGAAATTATTTTCCATTATTAACCGGAAGGATAGAACTAATTATCTGTCAAATCAGACATGAGCTGAGTGTTACCATTCACGAAATAAGCACTAGTTGAAAAAAAAACGTTTGATGGCGGACCCTTTAGTTTATCCAATAAAAATCCAAACTATTCTAGAATACCCAACTCCTACAAATCTAAAAGAACTAAGATCTTTTTTGGGATTAACTTCATATTACAGGAAATTTATAAGAAATTTAGCAAATTTTGCAAATTTAGCAAAACCTTTAACCGTTCATTTGAGAGAAGAAAATGGTGGAATAAATAACAATAAGAGCAAAAATGTACAGATAAATTTAGATGAAGAAGCCATCAAGGTGATGAATATATTAAAAGCTAAATTACAAGAACAAGTTGAATTATATCAACCAAATTATAATAAACCTTTTGAACTAACGACGGATGCAAGTAACATCGCCATAGGCGCTGTGCTGATTCAGTCAAGAAGTCCAATTGTATTTATATCAAGTACATTGTCAGAAACCGAACAGAACTATTCAACGAATCAGTCGATCCGAAGCATTCGCTTGAGTATGACACTACCTTTCGTTTAAACCAAGTAAGAAAAAAGAAAGAAAAGAAAAAAAACAAAAACAATTTGTTGAAATCATTAAATATTCAAGATTATTAATCAAAAAAACTTTCAATCGCAATTAAAATTGTATGCGAATCCATGGAATCGTATAAAAAACTAATTACCAAATTGAAAGAAGAAAATTGTCAATTTTTTTCGCATGACCTTAAGGATGCGCGAGTGTTTAACGTTGTGCTTTATGGTATGGGAGACATAGACCGTAATGAACTTAAAGTCGAAATAGTGAAAGCCGGGCTAAAGTGCATTGATATCAAAAAAATAGTCAAAAAGTATGAACATTACACTGACACAATATACTCGTATTTAATATCTTTGGAAAATGGTTCCATAAAACTTTCACAACTTAATATACGTTATCGTGCTATTTTTCACACTCAAGTTCAGTGGAGTTACCAGAGAAAACTTAAAGGTAAGCTTACGCAGTGTCAAAATTGCCAAATGTTTGGCCATGGGGAGCGAAATTGCCATGTAAAATCATACAGCGCCATCTGCGCCGGTTCTCATAAGACTGCCGAGTGTGACAGTGCTGACAAAGTAAAATGTGCTAATTGTAACGGCGCTCACAAATCATTCGATCATACGTGTAAAAATAGAGCACAATACTTGGAACTAAGAGCCAAATCTGCAAATCTGAGATCTGGCTCTCAACGAAAAGCTCCCAATTCATATGTCCCTGCAAAATCCGCACAGAGAGTAGTTTCGGTTGATTCTTACATAGACTTTCCCACATTACCTTCGCGCAATAGACAAAATAATACTTCTGCAGACTCTCGCTCTCATCAGTTATTGTTTGGAGGAATAATTCCCGCAACAATTCCCGCAACATTTATAGCAATAACTCTAGAAACTTTTCCAATACGCTGCTGTTTACGGCTGAAGAAATCAATTCACTTTGTATGGAGATGATAAGTAAATTATCAGTTTGCAAAAATGAGATTGAACAGTTCAATGCAATCGCACATTTAACTACTAAGTTTTTACACCCAAATGTTAAGTAGAGACCTAAAAATTTTAATTTGGAATGCGAAAGGAATACGCAGCAAAATTCTAGTATTTGTTTATTTCGTAAATAGAAGTAATATTGATATTGCTCTAGTCACTGAAACCTCGCTGCAAACGCAAAGTGATGTAAATTTATCCACACCAAACTTTAAATGTTATCGCAACGATCGTACGGGCACGCCAGGTGGTGGTGTTGCAATATTTATTCGTAGAACAATTCAGCGTTCGCTTTTACCTGTGGTTAAAACTTTTTTTGTTGAAAACGTAGGAATTGAGATAAAAACAAGTAATCTTTAAAAATTTTTGCGTCTACTTCCCCGGTGGGCGTGTATCAAAAAAATTGCTCTGAGAAAAGATTTGCAAAAATTATTCACCATGAGTGATTCCTTATTGGAGGAGACTTCAATTGTAGACACAGAGATTGTGGATGCCTAAAAGCAAACTCTTGGGGTAGCATTCTCTCGAATCTTTGTACATATTTACCAATCTCAATTTTGTTTCCTCCAAGTCCAATATTTTTCCCATGTAGCTCTCGTGGTCGTCCGTCTGTCCTAGACTTTTTTGTTAGTAATATACCTAGTTTAATTACACCACCTGCGCCAATGGCATAACTGCTAGCATCTGTTTTAAGGCGAAAGGGTTTTTCGTCACTAGCTTTCTTCAGTATTGGTGCACTTGTTAGTAGCGATTTCAGCATGTCAAACGATGTTTGCTCTTCTTTTCACCATTTCCACAATGCGTTTTTCTTTATGAGGTTGCTTAAAGGTTTGGATATGTCAGCAAAATTTTTAATAAAGCGCCGGTACCATGAGCAGGTTTGCAGGAAGGACAGAACTTGTTTAGTGTTTCTTGGTTCCTTTCGATTTGAAATGGCTGATGTCTTTTCTGGATCAACCTGTATGCCTTGATCTGTTATGAGATGACCAAAATATTTTACTTTTGCGCAACTAAAGCTTGTTTTTTCTCTGTTCACCTTGAGCTTGAACATTTTTAGGCGATGGAAATTTCGCTTCAAATCCTTATAGTGCTCTTCAAAAGTGCATGAGCAAATAATCAAATCATCAAGGTACGTGAGTAGAGTCATATCAGTTAGCCCATTGCAAAATCGATCAATAAGCCTTTGGAAGGTTGCTGGGGCGTTTCCTAGCCCGAAAGGCATGCGTCTAAATCGGAACATACCGAATGGTGTTATGAATGCCATTCATCTATATCTTCTTCTGCAATCCGTATTTGATAATACCCAGATTGAAGATCGAGGGTGCTTTTAAATAGCGTTGTTTTTGTTGCATGAAGGAGATCATCAATTCTTGGTAAAGGATATCTGTCCGGGATAGTTGTGCTATTTATCTGCCTGTAGTCTATACAGACCCGCATGCCTCCATCATTTTTAGGCACAAGCAAAACAGGTGCTGCCCAAGGGGATTCACATTCTTCGATGATTTCGGCTTCTAACAATTTTGTCAGCTCACTTTTGAGTTGTGCTTTTCTAGTAGGTGAAAGGCGGTAAGGAGTTGTTACAATCGGACTATGATTTCCCCTATTAATGGTATGGATTGCGAATGGCGTTGGCTCAGATATTGGACCGAATACTTCTTCTTCTTTTACCAATAGTTGATTTAAGCAATCTCGTTCAGTCGAAATTAGGTCGACTGCTTCATTTCCCTGCAATTTTATATCAATTGAGAGTATTTCAGTAAAATACGGTTCTAATTCGGCATCATCCTTTACACGAACCAAGGCTGGAAAAAGAGTTGGTTTGCATTTCTTTCGCTCTGGAGTCATCTCATCGGGTCTTAGTGAATTTGAGAAGATATGCTGTATTGAGTGTGGGGAGTATTCATTAGCTTTTGTTTTAAGCCTTTTAATGGGTGAATACGGTCCGAGATGTTCCTCTGGGCGTGGTGTTGAAGCAAGTGGTGATATTTTATTTTTGCTATTAAACCAGGTTAGAAAAGCTGACGTTTGATTTTGAAGCTCTCGAGCAGGCGTTACTACATTAGCTAAAAATTCGGTTCTATTTTCGATTGATGTTATGTGCTGGATGTGTTTTGGCGTAGCACCAATTTGTGAAAAGGGTTTGAGTTTACCAATGTTGGGAATAAAAGTGACGCAATCAAGCTTATTTTCAAGGACTTTAGTTTGAGATGTATCGTAGAAATCAAAGACTTTCTCCCTTTGATCTGCAAAATACCACAATCTTTGGCCTAAATCAAGGACTATGCCGTTTTCTTCTAAAAAGTCGATCCCAGTCAATGTCCTATTATCTGTTGCTTGTGGCAAAACAAGAAATGTTATCGGCCTCAAGCAATTTCCAACGATAACGCTGGTATCACCAATATAAATTTCTTGGAACTTTGCATCACCATCAGCAAATGTAACATCAGCATTTGCCTTTCGGAATCGAGTTCCATTCTTAAGAAGATGTAAAAATAGTTTTCTTCCAGCCACACTTGTGCGAGCCGCTGTGTCTAAGTAAGCTATTCCCGTTTCTCCGTGGGAAGCAATGGGAATTGTTGGTAGATCTGCACATAAAGTGGTCTTTATGCAATTAAAAGAAACCGTAGTTGGTCCCTTTGGTAACTCCTTACAGGTTGGACAATTGGAGCGAATATACCCAGGTGCCTTGCACTTATAGCAGTGGATTTTCGGCTCTTCAACATCAATAGGCTGAGATTTCATTCGTTCATGTTTCTCCTTTTTTCGGCATTCATTTATGTCATGACCTTGGTGCTTACAGAAGTTACATTTCTTTTTCTTTCCCACGACATTAGTTGAAACAGGTGATGTATGTTGGGCTATTCTTTCAGCGATCGAAAGTTCAACTACTCTTACCTTAGGAATTAAGTCTTTAAATGTTTTGACGCCATCTCGAGGGACTCCGTCACGTATGTGGATGGCCAACAGTCCATAGATCATATCAATCATCATTGTTTCTGATGGGACTGGTTCACTTGACTGAAAAAACAAAGCACGTTTGGTAGACACAAATTCATTGGTTGGGTCATTTGGCCTTTGCTTCTTCTCAAAAATTTCAAGAAAGATGCGATATGCTAGCTTAGCTGGTGCATATGTATTTCGCAACAAGCTAAGAACACTTTGCCAAGTAGTTGCTTCTGCTTGAACGCCTTGCCACCATGTTATTGCACTATCTTGCAGGAGTAAGGGGAAGCTCTTTATTGCGTCTGCGTCAGTTATTCTCTCGATGTCTTTAAAAATAGTTATTGTTGCGATAAAGTTTTGAACGGCAACTGGATCTTTTTCGCCTCGAAATCGTTCTATGCAATGGCTAAAGCTACGAGTACCTTTGTGCGTAGGCAATGTTGACATTGCTGCAATCAATTCCTTAAGCTGTTCAGCTGAAAGATGTGCCATTTCGTCTTCTTTGTCTTTTACAGACGTTGTTTTTAATGACGCAATGCGTGCACTTCTTCGCAAATCGTTGAACGATGTCTCCGTCGTGACGCCGAAGTGTTTTTTTTGTTTGGTGAGTAAAATCGGGCCTCTAGTTGAGTGCCAATGTAGCACGGTTGGCGCGGAGAGCTGAGAGTCCGTTCCTTTTTCTCCTCCAAACCCGTAGCACACTTCTTCGTGCGCAATGAAACACCAAAATGTTCGGTTAATTCCTTTATTACAATACTCTTGCAACGTAAACAAAATAAATGGAATAAAATAAAAAAAATGCCTTTAAAATTAATTAATTACATTCCTTTAAAGACTTGTTCACCCACGAGTATGCGGTTCGAGATCTGCAGTACCTGTTGAAGCGTACAAATCCTGAAAGGGGAGTTACGGGGAATCACCCAAAACAAAACTAAAAAAATTAATCTTAACGCGCAGAGAGTGTAAATTGGTATTGGCAATAGGAATTCACCTGTATCACCGTTCACCAGTTCAAACTCCCGATTGATCAGGAGTGCCCGCCAATTGATCAGGGCGGGCTATTTATACTTCTTTGGCGGAGCTTTTAAACGAAAGTCTAATCAAGCTTTATAATGATACTTAGAGCTTAACTTAGGAAAAGCTTTTAAACACAGATTAGAAAATTATGTACAGTCAAAACGAAAATTTATAAGCAATTCATGGTAAAATTAAATGAAATTCAACTGACAAATTTATGAAAAATAAAAATAAATGCAATTCAATAAATTAAATTAAAACAGTTGTGTTACAATACATATTGCGCACCAGGTACTCAGAGTCTGTAACCATGTTAAGCAAAATGGTTTAATAGGTAAGTCTACTGGAATGGTTTTACTCGATGTGGAAAAAGCTTTCACAGACACAGTCTGGCACAATGATATCATATTTAAAATGATTCAATTTAATTTCCCTATATAATATTTGTAAAATAGTTCATAGCTTTATATCCGGTCGCTCTTTTAAAGTAGCAGCCAATCTAGTCTGAAATTATTTAATGCAGGCGTGCCGAAGGGATCTGTTATTGGCCCAATACTGTTTAATCTGTAGACATCAGACTTTCCAGAGCTACCTAACTGTGGTGCTGCTATTTTTGCTGACGACGCCGCCATATTTTCATCACATGAATTTGCTCTAGACATTGACAGTAACTTGAGAAATGCGATGAAAATTTTAGAAAAATATTATTCAAAGTGGAAAATAAAAATTAACGGAACTAAAATACAAGCTATTTTTGTCTCAAGAAAAAGAAAGACTTGCTTTTTGTCTAGTTCCCAGCTGCAACTTAATGGAGTACACATTCCATGGGAATCCTCGGTGAGATATTTGGGCGTTTATCTCGATATAAAACTTACTTTTAACGACCACATAACACAAATAACAAAAAAGGTAGGAATTGCAATTAAAATGCTTTACTCATTTATAAACTACTCATTTATAAACACTACTCTCTTCTCATAACTAAATGATAATTCATAAAATCATCTTTCAAACAATCTTATTATATGGGTGTCAAGTGTGGGGTACTTGTGCTAAATGTCACCTTAAAAAACTACAAATATGTCAAAACAAAATATTAAAAATGATGCTCAACTTACCTTGGCATCATTCCACTACAGATATCCACAGGAAAGCGAGCGCTGAACCTATACGAGGTTTGTTCTAGAATCAGAAAACTTTTTAAGCCGCTGTAATTTAGTTGACAATCCTTTAGTACGCCAATTGAACTCGAATTAAATTCACATTAATGAATCAATTACTTAATTGCTACTTGTTATATGTTCAACCTTACTGTTTATTTTTATTTAGAAAAAAAGTATTTAATTTACCTATTTGTTTGTATATTTATTTATTTATTTATTTATTTATTCATTTATTTTTTCATTTATTTATTTATTTAAGTTTACACTTTTTTTCTTTTTATTCTTTTCAATTAATAATTTATGTATTTCTTTATTCAAATTATAATTAATTTTTACTATACTCTAGTCAATTTGTATAATATAGTTACTTTCCCTATGAAGATAATTGTAATTGGAGGTCTATGCTTTCGTGTTTTCCTCCAAACAACTTTCCTATTATTATTTATTATACTTAGAAAATGCAATAAATAATATTTCAGAGGAAAACTAATAACGTTAAATCCCTGTATAATGTAGAATGTGCGGTTACAGTACAAATGTGATATATTAAACGAAATAAAGATGTAAGATGTATTCAACGAATGAAAAAGAATTATTGGCAATCATTTGGAGCTTAAAAAAAGGTAAGAAATCATTATACGGCATAGCCGACCTAACAAATTATACAGACCATCAGAGTATTATATTCTCAACATCAGAAAAGAATCCAAATTCAAAACTGAAACGTTGGAAAAACCTCATAGAGGAATATGGAGCTAAATTAAAGTACAAATCAGGAAATCAGAATGTACTCGTAGTAGCTGATGCATTATCAAGGCAGCAAATAAATAATAGTTAAACTGATCACAGTGATCATTCAGAGGGAAGCTCTTATCAAGAAGCAATAAAGACAGTAAGTCACCCTTTAAATGCCTTCAAGACACAAATTCACATAGTTGAAAATTCATTGAACAAAATACATATTGAAAATATGTGAGAACTGTCTAAAGAATAAATATGACAGGACAGGCACTCAAAGAAACAAATCTTAAAACAAACTCGCATACCCGATACTGGAGGAACAAATATACATATGGACATCTTCTATATTGCAAATCAAACATTTATTTCATGCGTAGATAAGTATTCTAAATACGCATACTTACATTTTATTACAGAAAAAGCAAATGTGCAACAACTTATTGAACAAATTTTAAGAACCATATTTCCAAAATGTAAAAATTTGACTACTGATAACGAAAGCATATTTAAAAGCCAAATGGTAGGAATGTTCTTACGAAATTTAAATATAGAAAATTATCTCACAACGATAAACCATTCTATTACAAATGGTCAAGTAAAACGACTCCATTCAACTTTAATTGAATTAACACGAGTATTATCTGAACAAAATAAAACGAAACCAGAAGAAGAAATTTATAATGCCGTATAACAATACAATAACACAATTCATTCCGTAATGAATGAAAAGCCTATAGATATTTACTTCAATCAAAATAAATTTTCTTATGTCAAAAATAATTTAGAATTAGCACAACAAAATACTATATAAAACGAAAATAAGAAGCGAATGTACAAAACATTTCAGGTAGGAACCAAAATATTCGCTAGACAAAAAAGAAGGAATAAAGCAAGCCCGAAATGCAAGAAATATATAAAGGGTCCGCCATCTAACGTCTTTTTTTCAACTAGTGCTTATTTCATGAATGGTAACACCTAGCTCATATCTGATTTGACAGATAATTAGACTTATCCTTCCGCTGAACGAATATGGTTGTGTGTACGCTTGAACAACGCTGGGAAATATTGCCTGCGATCGAATTAGAGAAGATGCCGATTTTGCCAAAAAAATCATCTTTTCAGATGAAGCTACACTCGATGTTTTGCGCCCTGTTTTTGAAGATCGCATTATCAGCCGCAGAGCTAATGTCGTTTGGCCACCTCGGAGCTGCGACTTGACACCGTTGGACTATTATTTGTGGGGTGCCGTAAAAGATAAGTGTTACGCCGACAAGCCAGAGACAATTGACGCTTTAAAGGACAATATCCGTGAAGCCATTGGTGAAATACAGCTGCACACAATCGATAATGTGCTTAAAAATTGGACCGATCGTGTAGGCTACTGCATGGCCAGCCGAGGCAGCCATTTGAATGAAATTATTTTCCATTATTATCCGGAAGGATAAAACTAATTATCTGTCAAATCAGACATGAGCTAAGTGTTACCATTCACGAAATAAGCACTAGTTGAAAAAAAAACGTTAGATGGTGGACCCTTTAGTACAAGAGAATCCTGAGGACACAATTTTAACAAACACAGGCAAGGTTGCACATAAGGATGACATCCATAAAGAACATATTAAGTAAAATATTTATGATTATATTCATAACACAACAGATAAAAGCCGAAATGTATATCACGAACTTAGGAGATAGAAAATTCATCCTGATAAGGGAGGACGATGTATATACGTTTGAAAAATTTTAATTCTTATACCATATCACAAATATCACAACTTATACTCAAACATTAGAAACTATTAAACAAAGAAATTACGCAGATAAGATAGGCATCCATACTATCGATAAAATCAGAATTTAATAACATAACTGAACGGCCATGAGAGAGAAAGGAGATCCTTAAATTTCGTAGGTACGATAATAAAATTTATAACTGGAAGCCCTGATCATGATGACATGTTTGAAATAAAAAGCTCGATTAACCAATTGTTAGATAATAATGAAAAACAACACGTAATAAATAATAAATTTGACGAAAAGATTACAGCATTGCAAAATATTGAAATTCACTTTAGTTTTTTATTAAATGAAATATATATTGATTTAAAGAATTTAGTAGAAGCAATAAATTTAGCACATTCAAATAACTTTCTTTCTACAACATTAAACTTTGAAGAAATTCGTAAAATTATTCAAAATACCATTAGTTAATATTTTAGAATTTTATTCCCAACAAAATCATGTCAAAATATTAGACATTTTTGAAACTGAAGAATATACATTTTGAAATATTCAATCTTTAAGTAAACTCTTAATTTCAATTGAAGAAAAACCATAACTACAACTTTGTATACTATGTTAACAATTATTTCAATTATTATATATATTTACCATTCTTTTAATCAAAGCCTGTAAAAGATTTAATGAGTATAAAGATTTAAAAGAAAGACAAGAATTAGATAAAGTACTTTCAAGTTTTAAAAAACAATAATGCAGAACATTTGTATAACATTTATAATAGAAAAAATTTTTTAGACAAATAAGAAAAAGTGAGGACATTTTTATTTGGAGATGAGGATAAGATTAGGAAAATAAATAATTCATGCATACTGACATTCAGATTAGATTATACATATGTACATGCCTATGTCAATACTCAGATTAGAATATAAGTACCAATAGAAATAAGACGAAATGTTCCTTACAAATAGATTAATAAGAAAGTAGTATAACAGTAATATAAAAAGAATAGAATTAAGAACAACTGTCGAAAGCATAGTCAGATGTGTAGCCGAGAAGAATACATAATTATAAAAGTAAATTCTATTTTTTTTATTCAAAATTGTTCGGTGAATCTGTATTTTAAGTTGTGTAGTGAAATTGTACAGTGATTAGTTATTCAAATAACTAAACACTACCATCAAAGACTATAAAATTATTCGAATTAACCACAAGAGGTTAATTAATTCGCGCGATCAAGGGATTTATGTACCCTTAAGATGCTTGTACACAGCGCGGGCGATGGAAAATCAGGGAGAAAGAAAGAGAGTTATCGCTGAACGTTCGTTTTAAATGTTTGAAGGTTATAATGACTTGGCAAAAAAGAGCAGAGCAGTACGTCCGAAAGCGGACTTGAGGTTGTACTGAAGAGTATTTACAACGAGACGAGTGTTACGGTTAAAAGTTTGAAGGGGCGGAATCCCACTGGCGATTTCTATGGAGTACTGGTGGTGGAAATAACGATAAAACAGAGTGAGACACGAGACATTACGTCGGTGTTCGATTGTTTCCATAGTCTGAGTGATGTTAGTATTACCTATGGGTTTTATCGCATGGTTTTGAAACCTATCTAGCAGGTGCAGAAATGTTTTGGGCGCACGCGACCAGATGTGGGCATTTTACTCCAATTTCGGGCTGATAAATGAGTTATATATTGAGGCCTGGTCAGAGGGGGTGAAGTATTTCTTACATCGCTTGAGGAAACCTAGACATTTCGTAGTATTTTTGACGCGATCGCATATGTGGTATTTCCAAAGTAAGCTGTCATTGACACACGTACCAGGAATGGAAAGTTTTTCGACTTCGACAATGCAAGTGCCATTCAAGTACAATGGCTCGGCGTTTAAATTTCGATTTAGTGACAGCAGACTGCATTGTGTTTTGGAAGCATTAAATTCTACTTGTTAATGATTCTCCATTTAGATATGCTGCTAATATCAGAATGCAATGAGCTTAATATACGCTACTGTTTCCCTTTTACAGCCGAAGAGCAGTGGCGTGATTCCGGGAACGAATATGACAAGCTCCATGCTTGTACTGTCGTCAGCAAAGGAATATATTGGATTAGAAGTATTGTAGAAGACAAGGGATCGTTGATGAAAATTAAAAAGAGTGTCTGTTCGGGCCAAACAGAACAATGCTTATTTCACAACACACCGCATAGGGCAACGAACGAACTACCAAGGCATAAATGCATGATCAACACCACGGAGCAACGAACGGAACATACGGTACAACAAACGACAACGAACCTAACACCTCGTCAGCATACTTGGTTGCGGATTCGTTGTAATGCAACGGTGTGTTGTGAAATATGCATTGTTCTGTTTGGACTGAACAGTGTCGGAGACAGAACGGAACCCTGTGGCATACCTACATTTATTTTGTGAATATCAGACTTGAAACCAACCAAGAAAACTAACTCGAATTGAACGTTCCGAAAGGTAATTTCCAATCCATTGAAGAAGGGAGTCATCGATCCCAAAAGCACGCATTTTCGACAAAAGAGCCTGCTGCTAAACTTTTTTATGTACGCTTTGGTTCCACTTTTCGGTGATATATGCCATCAGATCACCATTGGACCTGTTGCTACGAAAGCCATAGTGCAGGCCATTGAGAAGTTTTTGTCTTGCGGGATATTTCATTAGCTCACGGTTTATCAGCGTTTCCATGAACTTGGAAAAAAGGGACATAGCTACAATGGGTCTGTAGGAGAAGAGAGAAGAAGGTACGCCTTTTTAGGGACGGGCTGGACAAATTCTGTTTTCCATTGGCTCAGAAAGAGTCCTCAAGAGTAGGAGCGACGAATGTTAAGACATTTAAGAACTTTCGCTACTACATGAGTGCGAGAGAGGCAAAATTTGTCGTACCTTTGGGACATTGTAGTATTTTTTGTCTCAGTTTTGGTCGCATAGAAATTTCACACGCTTAAGAAAAACGTTTAACCTTTATTCAGTTTTCATCTGTCGGAGTGATTTGAAGGACCAAAGAAGCATTTTTCCAATTAAAACTCCTAACGAATCTCCGCTCCAATTGGCTTCCTCGTATTGCCATATGGTTCTTTTAGGAATATTTTCTCAAGCTGTGTGGTCGGTGTACCAGAAATTAACTAATACGACACAGTGGTCAACGGTGTACTTATCAGGGTGAGAAGTTAAAAACTAGTCCGGCCTGTTGGCGGTATAGCCATCAATGTCTTGTATCCGTCTGGACTCATTTACAAACTGGGTTAAGTTATTTTCCGCAGCGATGATCTCAACGAACCGTCCTTCGGGTTTTGTCGATCCAGAATGTCGAAGTCACCCAGAATTGTGTATGTTGTAATTATTTCAGTACGAGGATACAGGGATACAATTCTTTGTATGGAGTCAGAGAGTACATCGAACTCGTTAAAGGTCGAATTGCTCTTCAGTTTGGGAGTTCTGTAAATAAAGCAATAGTGGATAATTTACTTACGGGGATGGAATTTTAATCGCATGAAATTGAATTCTAGATTGGAACAGGGGTTAAATTGTTGTGAAGATTGGTAAACTACATCACTACGCACGTAAATGGAGAGACCGCGGTGTGAAAAGAATAGTGACACTAGTTCATAGCTAGTTAGCTTCAGATCAGGGTGATCTGAGAGGTGTGGGCGGGGATCTACCTGTTTTCCACTAAGTGCCAAAACAGCTGGTCTATATTTGCGGATCTGAACATACGCAGAAAAATTGATTACTTTTTAACCCGCAAATATTGGCTATATCCGCTCTAAACTCGGGAGTCATTAAAGGTAGGTAGGTAGGTAAGAGTGGCTGTTGGAAATACGAACCCACTAATGGAACTAGTTTGAGCTTATGATAAAGCGTAAGTGACTGTTAACGTCTATATTTTCTAGATCGATTAGGTCGTTGTAGAAGAAAGCTCCTAGATGAAGTTTTCTTCTCCGGGAGAGACCTGGACATGTACAGAGTAGGTGAAAGATTGTCTGATTCTCATCCTCGTCCATGCAGCTTCTACATGAGTCGTTTGTAATCAGTCGTTCGCAGATCTCCGCAGAGAATAGTCGTGTTTCGGCTTTGCATAGAGTGAAGAACATAGTGATACAGTTTTCATACTAAAGATAATTGGCTGCAGTTTTCTGTCCCTCGATAAGGGGCAGACGTGTTTCGGCTTTTGATTGAGTTAGTGAATCCAACAAAAAAGACATTTGACGAGTTTCATATAGGGCCCCAGTTAGCCCAGTGGTAGTGTGTCCGGTAACCAAGCCAAAGGTTACGGCTCCGGGTCGAATAAAATATATCTTTCATTCTTTTTTTCTTTAAATTTCTAATTGAAAAATAAATAAATATAAAAAAGTGGTAAACAACATCACGCGATGGAATCTGGAGAGCGGTCCACTAGCCAAGAGCGGAGCCACCACAAAAATCAGGCAATGAATTGGCAACTACTTCCAACCTACCAGTAGTAGTAGTCCAATCGAAGATGAAGAGAAGGAGGAGGCTAAGGCCAATTCCTAACTTGGTAAAGCGCCCCTCCCTTTCAACGTCTACTGAAAACCTGTCTGGTGGATCGAGGGAAGGGGTGCGCTCAACGACAACGGCAACAGATAATATACGCTCTAGGCAATATTCTGACGACTATTCATATGTCTCAGAGGGTGGTGAAGGTCATTATCTCGATGATAACAACTTCGCGTCTTTGGCGCCTTCCGAATCGGAAGATGAAGACGAAGAAGTAGCATCTTTAAGTAGAAGTATCAAAATGCTACAACAAAGGGTAATAGCCATAAAAGAAAAACACATAGCCATAAAAGAAGAAAGATGGAAGCACAAGATAACTCCCAAAATCAAGACCAACAGCAGACGCGGCAAGCCCTGAAGCAGTCCATACAAGAACATCTAAAAACGAAAACGAACACAAAAACATCAGTGCAACAACAACACCAACAAAAGCAAAAGAAACTCCAGCCACAACAACAAGAGCAGCCATAACAAACGCAACAGCAAAAACGACAACAGAAACAACAACAGCGGCAGCAGCAACAAAAACAACAACAGAAGCAGCAACAACAACAGCAGCAGCAGGAACAACAAAACACTACAAAGCAACGAGTTCCACCTATAAAACTCATATAAGATGGAACTAAAGGAAACCATTGAACTATGTAAGTCGGCCATAGGCAATAATTTTTTTGTTAAAAGACTTAGTTTAAATAGGCACGCGATCCACTGCAATACAGAGGAGCGCTATCACAAAATTAAAAACCTGTTAAGGGATTCGACGACGGAGTTCTTCTCCTTCACACCGAAAGGTGAAAAGCTGCAGACAATGCTGCTGAGGGGATTAGAACCGTCAACTGAGCCGGAGGAGCTCCTTGCACTGCTGAAAGAGAAGGAGTGCGAAGACCTCAAATTCGTAGGGGTTAAGCCATTCGTCACGGCTAGAGCCAAAAGGGAGAAGCACAAGGCCGAGGAATGCGCTCTAGGAAAGGACGGAGAGTCAGAAAAAAGTCAATTCTTGCGCGTTATGTAGGAACACGGGACACACCGCAAATTATCAGGATTGTCTCAAATTCCTATACATCAAAAAAGTAAATCTGGCTCGGCAGCAGAAAGTGAAAATTAAACGTCCACTCGTGCAGACACAAACACCAGATGTAACTCCCCACGTTACGTACGCCCAAATGGTAGCAGGTAGGGGAAATACGGTACAACAAGCAAAGGTAGCTTCTCAGGCCCCAGCGCCTAGAGCAGCGGAACCTGTACCTGACATGCTGGCTATCCTGCTCTCTATTCAGGGGCAGATGGCTCAGTTTCGGCGTCAAATACAGGAACAGGCTAAGCGGGTAGATCAAATATACGCGCTGCTGCCGGGCCTAACGCATCTTTTACCGTAACGGGTACGTACGTGGCGGAGCAAACCCTGAAGGTCCTTGCAGTGAATGTTAAGTAACTGATTAGGCTCGAACGTAGAGCCACACTGTTTAATTTGCTTAAAGACCAAGCCCCTGATGTGCTCTTGGTTAGCGAAACTAAGCTTACCAAAAGACACAAAATGAGGCACAAAAGATATAAAATAGTACGGAGAAACCGACCCAACTCCACTAAGAGAGCAGGCGTTGCGATCTTTGTTAGAAAAGGACGGCGTTTCAAAAGAGTGTACAGTCGTGTAGTACGAAGGTTCAAGGTACTAGAAACATGCATCGTGTATATCCCTCTCCGTAGTGGAAAGCGGTTATACATGGTGTCTGTATATGCACCTAGGGCTACTCAATCCACCTTATTCACCTCAGAGCTCGAGAAACTTTTTCGATTCCTAAGACTGGAATTGGAGGAGAATTAATTTATTATCGGCGGAGATTTCAACGCCAAACATAGAGACTATTCAATTGGTGGGGTCAGCACAGTATAATATATCGACTCGGCCTAAAGGCGACGGATAGTCCGTCGTTTCCTAGACACGGGTCCTATTTGGATTTCCTGCGACACACGAATATACCTGACATGTACTAACCAACATACCATAAACTCTCTACGCACTTTTGCGTATGACAGTGACCATTGCGGTCTCAGTACCGAAATAACCGTTCTAAACGAAGCTGCGAAATTGGACGAGTTTGTGCAAAGGCATGCCTACAACCATAGTAGGCTGCGTTGGACACACTTCTCCAGAATACTGACGAGAGCAATCTCCTCGAATTCCCTCTACCCACGGTCCAAAAGAAATCTGTCAAACGAGGAGATTGACAGGTATCTAAAACTAATGGACGAGACAATTAAACGAACAATGGACAAAACGATACCTCGGTATCAACCCACTGACGACGAAGACTTATTCCGCAACGCCACAATTGACGCATTGCACCGACATAAAAGTAGGCTGCTGTCAAGAGTAAAAACCTTGTACAGACAGTTTACTGACAGACAAATCCCGGAGATCGTGACATTGAAGTCGTCGATCAAAAACCTCCAAAAATTAATAAAAGAAAATTACAGAAACTCTGTAAATTTGTATTGGAACAAAAAAATTCGGGCTGTAAACACCAGCAACCCGAATATGTTCCCGCAAATAAATAAAATATTTCGGAGGAAAGATCAAAACGACCTTTCATGTCTTAAAATCGCCCGAACGACGGACAACGAGCACATACTCACAGCAGCAGGGATTGATACAAATGAGGCTGTTGATGATGACAACTTCTTTGTAATCGAGGATACGCAGGAGAAGATTGAGGCTATAGGGGCGACTTTCCAGGAAGTATATAAGGCCAATGACATCATTCGCCCGAACCACTACCTGGAAAATCGAGTCCTTGTGCACAATTTCTACCTTCGAAATGAAATAGTGATTTGGCGATTCGAGAACTCGGGTTTCACCCAGTTGAGTGACGAGAATATGGAAAATAATGTCATCACCAATAAAATGCTACTACCACTGTTCATTTTGAGGGCAGAGCTCCAAATGATCTTCAAATCGCTTAGAAGTAAGAAATCAGTGGGAAGCGATGAAACACCGAACATTGTGCTTCGACATCTCCCACTAGAAGCGGTGGACGTTTATACCACTCTGTTTAACAGTACAGTGATCAGTCTCCTTCCAAACATTAGTAAGGTTTTCGAGAAGGTGATCAATATAGTCCTGACTAAGTGGGTTGAGGACAAACATATAGGTCCGGCTGATCAATTCGGTTTCAAGCCCGGGCATGATGTTATTCATGCTGCGACTAAACTGGTTTCTGATATCCAATGGAACAAAGGCAAGAATCAGTACACTGGTGCCTGCCTGATTGACTTGGAAAAACCCTTCGATACCGTATGGTTATAGGGACTCTTTTTCAAGCTGGACAGGTTGGGCATTAGTAAACCATTGTTGTATATTCTTGTTGATATGCTCTCCAGTAGACAGTTGATCGTGAAGAATGGCGATGTGACTTGTTGGAGCATTTAACATTAAAAGCGGTCAGCAACAAGGTGCGGTAAATTCGCTGATCCTATTCAACATTTACACAAGTGATCTGATAGGCTCACTTCACCATGTCATAGCGTACGCAAACGACTTAATCGCATACAGAATAGGTCCAAAGATTAAGGTCATTAATATACTCTTGCAACGTGACTTCGATAAAATTAAACGATTCTGCGATGACTAGAAGTTGAAGATCAATTTTCAGAAGTCGGAAATCATTTTGTTTAGGACGCCTTTGTCTGGGGCCTCTAGGGATACCAGAAAGAATTGGCGAAAGTTCTCGATCGTGGGGCTTACTTGTCGAAATGTAGTCAGATACCTTGGGATCTGGCTAGATCAATATCTGTATTTTAACAAACATATAGATGTTGCTCTGGCCAGTGCCAAAGGTGCTTTTGCCCTTACAAAGAGACTGTTTTATAACAGCCAACTCGATGCGAGGGTGAAGGTAATCTGCTACATGGCCCTTATCAGGCCCATGCTTGTATTTGGATGTCCCGTGTGGTTCAACGTGAGAGAAAGTTTATTGGAAAAGATTCGGGTGTTTGAGAGGGCTTGTCTTAGGACTTGTATTCGCTTATACAGAACACCAGAATCTGAGTACATAAAATTCTATTCTAATGAGGTCTTATACAATAGGGCGAACCTAATAAGAGTGGACAATTTCGTCATTAAGTTGACTCGAAGGCATATTGCAAGAGCTTAATGGCTTAACTTAATGACCTCATCGAACAACCTGATATCCGGGGCTTACTACCCTAATTATATGTATCATGAGAGAGTTCGCTTTGACGGCTTTGTTCCTCCACAAGCGTTCCTCTACCTACTCGTAGATATGAAAGGTCTGATCCAGGACAGATTGGCGGTGTCGCTAATCTTCCACGTTGCTCGAACAGCTGCGGACAGGCGACTCAACTACGACAGAGACGTCGCACATGCAGTGCGGAGCGTCTCCGGTTCAGTAGTTCGGTAGGGAGTCGCGACATGAGGGATGTTGCTCGGCAGCACCAAGAATTTTGGTGGCTTATGGGAGGAGAGGAGGTTTCTTCGTCGAATTCCTCTAGTACAATATAACTTCACTAGGAAGCAGAGTCGGTTAGCCTAATTTTTTAGTCATGGCCGGCTTACATAGATTTAGGTAGGAGTAGGGTAGATATAAGATATAAAAAAAAAATATGTATATATATATAAGAATTCAGATGGGTAACAACTTCTGGAATCTAGAGAAAAAAAGAAACAAAAAAAAGAAAAAAAACATTTTATGATATATACAATAAGCTAGTTTAAGTAGGTTAAGTAGGTTAAGATTTATTTATATGTAGATAGCTGTAAGTTTTATTTTTTAAGTTTTTATAAAAAAAAAAAAACTATATATACAAAGTTTTTCACTAAATAAAATTGTTTTCTTAGTTTTATTGAACAACAACTTGAAAAATAATTAGGTATAGAATATAAAGTATAAATTAGACCTTATAAAAGCCGAAATTGTTAACATAGAATATGTATACATAAATCGATTTTACTGTATATAATTAGTATACCTACTAAAAGCAAAATGTTATGTGAAAAATTGTTAATCAAATCAATTAAATACAATAGAAAATCAATAAGCCTACAATATGAAAACCTTTTAGTTTGTCAAAACAATATTTATGGAATTAAAAACACTTGTAAAAAAAAACAATGATATAACTTTTTTTTATAATTTACGCGCGCCTAAGGGGTTAGATACCCTTTTACTGTTGCCAAGGCGCGGGCGGAAAGGTAGAAGGAGGAGAAAAGAAAAATTGTTTTTTGTAGTGGTATTCGCTCTCCAGGGGTGGGAGTCCGAATAGGACGGAGAGTTTTTTCTTCACTCAGAGTGATTCGAAAGGTCATAATTCGCACTAATTTTTTGAGCTTGAAACACTACAACAGCCAAATCTACGTGTCAGTGATATGCCTTCACACGCAGAATTTTTCTGTGTGAGTTCCAATTACACAAATGAAAACTTTGAAAGACTTGTCATGGGCAGGATTCGAACCTTGACCCTCCGAGTGAGAAGCGATTGCTAGTACCACTACACCACGGCCAACCGCACAAAATGATATAACTATTTGTAATAAAAATAACATTTTTAATTTAAGTTTTGATAACTGCATCCCAAATCTACTTTAAAGTAAGCCATCGGGTTGTGACGAAATAAGCAATCAACACGTGCCAACTATCCAAGAGCTCTAACCTGGAATTCTGATGTTAAACCAATTCAACGCATATATTATCGTAAGCTGCAATATTATTAAATTAACCGGAACCTACATAATTTACTACCATAATGAGTCCATATTTGTAAATGATCTGCTATTGGAATCAAAAGAAATTTTCTTTTCCAAGCCACTGCCGGCAATTCCAGAAATAAATTTAAACATTAAGACTTACAAAGAACTCCTGACACTAGAAATGCTTAACATACTCCACATAGACAATACGGCAACTATAAGCAAGATAGAAGATTCCGGACAAATACACGTTATTACCAATTACTGCTTAACATGTCCCCTTGCACTAGCAACTGTCATCATGATAATCAAACAACTCATGAGTAAAAGAATAAAGATTACGAATAATATTACATAACCTGTAATATCTGCATTCCGAACTGAAGGTCAAGGCGAAGTGCAAAAGCCAATACTCTACATGGTAGCGAGTGAGGACCCTCGAATCTAAGAAGGGAGGAGTCAGCACAAGACAAGTTACATATTATAAAGAAATATCATAATCCACATTTCCGCCGCATGCACTTAAAGTTCACACGCTCGCAGCATATTGGATTTCAAATTCACCTACACGTCCAACATCAAGACCTACGAATTAAGCTGACACAACGTTTACCCATCCAGAATCACCTGAAACCACCCCACAGAGCCAGCAACTTTTCCCACAGTCAATGCAATTATTTTAGGTTTCTTTTAAGCTATCAAAATTTGTCAAATTGTGTTACTTTCTGTGTTTTAATAACTGAGGACTACCCTCTTGTGAAATTGAAAAATAATTTTTTTTTATAGAATTAAACATAAATTTCACTAACTTACGAGTAGTTTAAATAAATATATAAAAAAAATGTAATCGAACGAAACGTCGAAAGACATAGATTAAGTATTATGTTTTATTTTACTTAAGTAAGTTAAGTTACTTAAGCTAATCTTTAAGCGTTTTTTGTATAGCGTAGAAGTGTTAATGAATTGAATATAATAAAAATGCATTTAAAAGGAAAATGAAATGAATGAGCGGCGTCTATCAGTGTATTCGGCCGCGGAGTCGTCAACCGTGAGTTCGACTCCGTGTGTAGTGACATTTATTTTCGTTTTTTTTTTAATTAACAAAAAGAATTAATTTAAACCGTTACTACGTGTTAAACATCACGTGATGGATTGTGGTGAGCGGCCCGCTATGCAAATAGCGGGATCTCCTGAAAAATCGGGTGAGGCATCAAGTGGTTCAAGTCAAAAACCAGTAGTGTCAGAACCAAAGACTAAAAGAAGGAGGAAGCACAGGCAAATCCCCAACTTGGTTCAACGTCCCAACCTACCAACTTCCGCTGAAAAGCTGCTGGGCGGAGTGAGGGAATGGGCGCATTCAACATCAACGATAACAGCAAATAATCGTACTGGGCAATTTATTCACGACAACTCAAATGTCTCAGATGGCGAAAGCCACCAGAGAACACCTTCGCTTCCTTGGCTCCAACCAAATCAGAAGACGAAGAGGAAGAAATGGAGTTGCTAAGCAGCAGCATCAAAATGCTGCAACAAAGAGTTCTTGCTATAAAGGAACTGCAAATACTTAGAAGGAAGAGGGAAGAGCAAGTACATTCCCAACAACAAAAGCAGCATCAACACCAAACAAAAACAATAACACAAGTGTTACAACAACACCAACAAAAACTAAATAAACAACAAGAGCAGCCACATCAGCAGCAGCAGCCAAAAAAGCAACAGCTACAAAAACAGCAGCAACTTCAAAATCAACAGCAGCCGCAAAAACGGCAGCAGCCACAACAGCAGCAGAAACAACGACAGCAGCAAAAACAACAGCAGCAGCAACAACAACAGCAACAGAAACAGAAAGAACAAAGGGTTCCACACATAAATACATATAAGATGGAGCTAAAGGAAACGATAAACCTATGTAAGTCGGCCATAGGCAATAATTTTTATATTAAAAGACTTAGCATAGAAAGGCATGCGATCCACTGTAACACAGTGGAGCGCTACCATAAAATTAAAAGTTTATTGAAGGATTCGACGGCGGAGTTCTTCTCCTATACCCCGAAGGGGGACAAGCTGCAAACAATGCTGCTGAGGGGATTAGAACCGTCGACTGATCCGGAGGAGCTTCTTGCACTGCTGAAAGAGAAAAAGTGCGAAGGGTTCAAATTCGTGGGGGTCAAGCCTTTAACCACAGCCAGAGCCAAAAGGGAGAAGCGGCAACTGCCGATTTTCCTGGTTCAGCTAAGTCCCACCAGCAATCTGGATGGTCTAAGGAGTATTAAAGTCCTATTCTACCAAGTGGTACACTGGGAGGAATTAAAGACGAGCGAAAACATTTTACAATGTGTTCGCTGCCAAAGGTTCGGGCACGCCGCGTCGAACTGCGAAATGCAGCCTCGATGCGTGAAGTGCGCAAAGAACCACAAGTCCGAGGAATGCGCTCTGAGTAAGGACGGAGTGTCTGAAAAAAGCCAACTCTCTTGTGCTTTATGTAGGAACACGGGACACGCCGCAAATTATCGGGGTTGTCCCAAATTCCAGTACAGCAAAAGAATAAATCTGGCCCGGCAGCAGAAAATGGAAGTGAAACGTCCACCCGTGCATTTGCAAACACCAGCCGTTACTCCCCATGTTACCTACGACCAAATGGCGGCAGGTAGGGGAAATACGGTAAAGCAAGCGAAGGTTGCTTCTCAGGCCCCAGCGCCCAGAGCACCGGAACCAGTACCTGACATGCTAGCTATCTTGCTCTCTATCCAGGGGCAGATGGCTCAGCTACAACGTCATTTAACTGAACAGACCGCGCGGGTGGATCAAGTATACGCGCTGCTGCCTGGCCTAATGCACCTTTTGCCGTAACGGGTACGTACGTGGCGGAGCAAACCCTGAAGGTCCTTGCAGTGAATGTTAAGTCACTGATTAGGCTCGAACGTAGAGCCACACTATTTAAGTTGCTCAAAGACCAAGCCCCTGATGTGCTTTTGGTTAGCAAAACTAAGCTTAACAAGAGGCACAAAATGAGGCACAGAAGATACAAAATAGTACGGAGAAACCGACCCAACTCCATTCAGGGAGGTAGCGTTGCAATTTTCGTACGAAAAGGTATACGTTTTAAAAGAGTATACAGTCGTGTAGTACGTATGTTCCATCTGATGGAAGCATGCATCGTGTATATCCCCCTCCGTAGTGGAAAGCGGATGTACATGGTATCTGTCTATGCGCCTAAAGCCACTTAATCCACCTTATTCATCTCAGAGCTCGAGAGGCTTTTTTGATTCCTGAGGCTGGAATTGGAAGACAACTATTTTATTATCGGCGGAGATTTCAACGCCAAACATAGTGATTGGGGAAATAATACACCAACTACTAGAGGGAACCTACTATTCAATTGGTGGGGTCAGCACAGTGTAATGTATCGACTCGGGCTTAAGGCTACAGATAGTCCGTCGTTTCCCAAACGCAGGTCTTATTTGGATCTACTGCTTTATTTTATCCGTCGCTTTAAGACCGAGTCTGTACATGAAATCGTGCTGACCCCACCAATCGAGTTGTAGGTTCCCTCTAGTATTTGGCAAATTATTTCCCCAATCGCTGTGTTTACCGTTGAAATCCCCTCCGATTATAAAGTAATTCTCCCTCGATCCCAGCCTCAGAATTCGAAAAAGCGTGTCAAGCTCTGTTATGAATAAAGTGGATTGTGAATCCTCAGGTGCATAAACAGAGGCCAAGTACAGTCGCTTTCCACTACGGAGCGGGATGTAAATGACGACTGCCTCCAACACTCGAAACGTACGCAACACTCCCTTGTACACTCTGTGAAATTTTATACCTTCTTTAAGAAGATCGCAACACCGCCTCCACGTTGTAATTATTGTACTCCAGTTTGTGCTTATCGGTTAGGTTCGTTTCTCTACCGAAAAGCAACAGTCGCTTGCTGTATCGTAGCCCCCCTACCTGACGGCATTTGGGCGTAAGAAATTTGGTACGTGACGGCTGGTGTTTGAAACCTAACAGGTGAACGTTTGACCTCCACCTTCTGCTGCCGAGCCAGTAACATGTCTATTCTCAGCGGAGATCTGCGAACGACTGATTTTGTCACAGAATGACCTCCGGGATTGTCGCTTTATATTCCTTAGTTCTTTTTTGTATAATTTGAGGGATTCTTTGTATGAATGTTGCGCAATTTTAAAATAAACTGCTTTGTATTAAAATTGGCTACTGTTTACTTCAATCTTCAATATATCCCGTTTTAGACCCAACATATTTTCTAAAAACTGTATAAAACATTCCTCTTACCTCGGTCCATTACCAATTAACTTTGCTTTTTTTTATAGATAAAGAAATCCACTAAAAAAATTATTAGATTAACTTCAATATCACACCACTTTCTCTTCACAGTACCTAAGTTGACAACTTTGAACACGTTGATTCCACAAAGTAGTTGATACTAAAATGATGTAATACTTACCAAATGAAGTAAAAGAAACTATAATAATGAAAAAAAAAAATTGATAACAGTTTTGATTTTACATTTTCTACCAAACGGGAAATTGGGTTATGTTTTTTCCTGATTATTTTGTTGATATTCCAGAATGGTTTGCAGTTGGCATCGAGTGAACTAAGTTTTCTATTCCAACTGCTGTTTCTAAGCTCTGCAATTTTCAAACCAATTAATCGTGTAAGTACCTTAATTTTTCGGAAACACTAACCAATCGGTATTTCTGCCACTTCCTTCTATAAAAGTTTCTAGTTTTTATTAAACTTAGTATAGATCGTGGAAGAATGACAGATCTTTGGCACAGAGACTTCGTTGGAACTGCAATTAAAATGTTATCTTTGATTATGGCCTCCAAGAAATTGATTGAGTCGTCGTAATTTCTGCGACTGATTGACGATTCCAAGTTAATACGACAGTGATTAAGAGCATTAGAGAGGCGATATCGAAATACATTCCAATTTGCTTTACTATAGTCTAGGTGTTGCACATTAAGAGTTTACGGACTAGAGAGAATATCACAGATGACTGGGATATGGTCAGAACTTAAAGCGTTAATGACGACAAGGATGCTAGGAATGTTAGAGGGAAAGAAGTCAAGAGTAGAAGAAGTAAGTAGGACTAGGTGGGTACATAATTGTAAAGTTATGTGACTTCAGCAAATTTTCTAACACATTACCCCACGAGTTAGCCCTTTGATAGCCCCAGTTGCGATGTCTGCAGTTTAAATCACCGCTAATAATGAAGTGGTCATTACTGATCAAACGTTTCAAGTCATTTTTTAAACATCTGCCTTTGTAAGCGTCAGATGAACCTCCGGGAAAGTAAACGGAGAAAATCTTTAATTTGAAGTTATTTTCAAGTGTTATTTTAATGCTTATATTCTGAATGACTGTTGTATTTACCCTAAGTTGTATGGTGTGTTCAATACCTATTTTTACTAATATGGCAACTCCGCCACTGGTATTGTTAGTACGATCAAGTCTATAACACTCATATTTGTATTCGCGACAAAAAAACTTTGATCTGCTACTGAGCCTAATTTCACTTAACAAGCATATATCAACATTAACATTAGAGACAAAGTTGAAAACTTCAGTGCATTTGTTGCGAATATCTCTTGCATTCCAACGCAAAAGCTTAATCTTATTTAGTGTATTACTTGACATTGGAAAATAAATATTTACATGCAAACTGTGCTATTACATTAAATTGCTCAAATCTAGATTTACATCCTCCAAGTTTAGAGATCATTTCCATTGTAAGAGATGAAAGTTCCTCTTCGGAGAACAGGGAGTTTTCCGTACATGAAGAGCTTTGGCAGCGATGGAAAATCATTCATGCTGATAAGGTTGAAGTTTTTGGCATGTGAATTTGGCTGCGAGTGAGTGCGAGTAGAAACACGAGAAAATGTGTATTTTGTTGAAAGTTTTCCTCGGATTTGTAAACATTTCGTTCGACTTTCGCATGCAGTATCAGTTGATTTATGATTGCCGCCACAGTTCACATTCGGAGATGGATGCAGATGTGGAAGCATTGGTTTTGTGGTTTCCCGAGCAATTGCTTCAACAAGTTTTGACATTGCAATGTTTTTCTCCGTGGCCAAACATTTGGCAATTGTGGCACTGAATTAATTTGTTTTTGGTCTGCGCTGAAACTCCCATCTAACTTGTGTGCAAAAAATTGCTTTAACATTTTTTTAAAGACCTTGTATACGAATAGATACATTTTCAAAATAAACGACATATAAATAATCCACAAATTTTTGGTTGGCTTTCTTGATCATTTTGACATCTCTACATTTCAAACCAAGAGAAATTAGTTAATTTTTTAAGGGGCATTACGGGAATTACATCTAAAATGAAGAGAACCACTTTGAATGATTTTTTATCATGGAATGAGTCGATTGATTCACAAAATAATTTAATTCTAATTGAGATTTTCCGCATGGAGTAATCGTCTACTTTCAATTCATTCAGCAATTGGTACACAAATTCACTTATTTTGTGTAATATTTTTATAGGAGGAAATGAAATTTATTTTGAGGGCAATGTTAATGTCATCTCTGACTGAATAGACGTTTTTCCAATTCGTTCGGTAAAAGTGAGCAAAAATCTAAATGACAATCTGCTAAATAAACAATTAAACGTGCGCAATCCTAAAGACTAGTTCTGTCTCAATATTTCCAAAGAAAAGTATCTTTAACCTACTCTTTCATTTAAATAAATAAAGTTAAATAAAGTAAAATTTGTCGCCGTTAAATCTTTACCGCTTGCTTCGAATTTTCCACGGGCTATCAAACCAGGAAACATGTCTGCGCCGAACCTCCGAACAAGATCTGCATCAGCCAAAGTGCTTCTACACCCACTCAATCATCTCCTCTTCAAAAACAACCGAGCAGATATAACTTACCCGTCACTGTAAAGATCTTAGAAGAACATTACTCGCAACTGCAGTCGAAAACTCGAAGTGATCAACAAAACGATCGCCAACATAGTTGATTGCATTGATCGACATGCCTCTCCTAATGAACATTTTTCGTACCAGAAGCAGAAATAATGGGACATCACCACCACCAATTGTTGTAAAATTCAGCAACTCTCTCGAGAGAAATACTATATTGAAGTCAGATGAAAACTACCGAAAGCAAAATGCCACCGAACTTCGTCTGCACGATTTGGGCATCGAAACGAGCAACAGCTGTTACCTCAATGATAGCTTAACAAAGGTAACACGCTTTCTCTTAAACAGCACTCTTGGTCTCCGAAAAAAAAAAAGCTTTCTCATTGAAAGTCCAGATGATCTTCTTGCTGCTGACGCTGCGACAAATATATAATTCTTTATTCAAAATTATTGTTATTGTAAACTCCATATTCACTGTTTCTTCTCCCACTCTTGTTAAATTTCCTCTATTCCCCATCACCCTCGAGAGAAATGCACTTTTTTTTGTCTCGCCTGCTCTTGATTTTATCCTATGGATATTTCAAGCTCTTCCTCTAGTGTGGTATACGGTATGAAAGAAGAATCAACATACACTATGGCAAATATCATTTCCCATCGATTTAATGGACTCTGAGTTTGTTATCTAAATGCACGTAGCTTAAATGACACTAAATTAGACTATTTAAAATACTTGTTCGCAACTTCTTGTATTGATGTTATTTGTGTGAATGAAACATGGTTCAAACCAAATATATCTGATGAAATCTATGACATACCAAATTTCAAACTGCATAGGAATAATAGAATCACTGATACCACAGGTGGAAGTGTGGCAATTTACTGTAAGTCAACTATTAAGTCGGAAAGCATTTTTAAATCCAGTGGATCTGCTGTTGAGTTTATTGCTGTTGAAATAAGGGACTGTAATACTAAGTGTCTCTTGTGTTCTTGTTCTTCGGCGCCTTTCTTTCTTACTCTTACGGAATGTTGTGCACTTTGTAAGCATATAATTGTTTGTGGAGATTTCAATGCTGATTTGTTAAGAAATGACTGACGCGCATTTCAGTTGAAAGTGTCCTCTGTTGGTCTGAGTATAGTTAATACCACCTACCCAACATATTCTGACCAAATATATTTTGATATCTCTAATCATAATCTTATCTTCCTGATATATAATATGAATTTATCTAAATGTTCTACTACTAACTCTTTCACGTATAAAGACTTCAATTTAGTTGATATAGTGCCCTTCAACTAGCTACAACATCCGCCTCTTGGATGCAGTGCAGACTGAAGGCTGATCCCAATAACAAAGTTAATTCCTTTCAATCGATCCTAACCCAACTGTTTAATCAACATGTACCGACAAAAATAGTAAGAGTACAAAACCAAAACTGTCCTTGGTTCACCTCCGATGTGATTAATATAATCAAGATTCGAAATAAATTGCACAGTAAATGGAAGCGCAGATCAACGAATACAAATTGGGAAGCATTTAGCCAAGCCCGAAATCATGCAATTCTGGTTACACGTGAATCTAAAAAGAACTACTTTGCATCAAAGCTTAATGCCTATTTACCCGCCAAAACACTTTGGAGAAACATAAAAAAAATTGGTGTCTCTAAAGTCCTTAACCCTCAAAGTGCTCTCGACCCAGATCTTCTTAATAACTTTCTCGTAGGCGATCAACTCCATGATAATGATCTCGATTGTAACCGCATTTCGGCGCAGTTGGAAGGTTCTGTGCAAAGACTAGAAGATTTTGAAGTGGTGAGTGAAGATGAAGTTTTTAAAGGCACCATGGCCGTTAAGTCTGATGCTATCGGAGAGGATGGTCTATCAATACGGTTTATTAAACTTATTTTATTAGCCATCTCACTCATGTTATTAAATTTTGCATTACCACATCAACTTTTTCTATGTCTTGGAAAATTGCAAGGACACTTCCAATTGCCAAAAAAAACAAAAGCAAATTCCCCTTCTGACTACCGACCAATTAGCATACTACCTTGTTTATCAAAAAATTTTGAAAAAGTCTTAGAGAAGCAAATCCTGAACGATGTAGCCACTAACAACTTGTTCTACCCCAAACAATCAGGGTTTAGAGTAAATCATAGTTTCTACAGCTATGATAAACCTATTTGACGAAATAAGGCAGGATTATGACAAGGGCTATGTAAGTCTTCTTTGTCTGCTTGACTTTTCGAAAGCTTTCGATATGGCAAATCACAACATCCTAAAGTGGAAGCTAAAAAACTTGTTTGGTTTCAGTGTTAGGGCTGTCAAACTTATTGGTAGCTATTTATCAGGAAGATTTCAGAAAGTTACCCCTGGCGACAAATCCTCTTCTCTAAAAGCTTTAGTTCAAGGAGTTTCTCAAGGGTCAATTCTTGGGCCATTATTATTCTTTATGTTCATCAATGATCTCCCATCAGTCTGCACGCAAACTTCTGTGCATCTTTATGCTGACGACGTACAACTTCATCTAGGGAAACCCTTTTACCAGCTCTCTGAGCTGACTCTTCTTGTTAATGAAGATCTTTCCCGAATATAATCTTGGTTCGTCGTTAACGGGCTACTTCTGAACCCAGTAAAATCTCAAGTTATACCAATATCTAAGAGAAAATTTAACCTGAATATCTTACATACCAATAATAAAATTACTGCTGTTGAGCGTTGCACTAGTCTGGGCATTGATATTGATCTTACTCTATCAGGCTACAGTCATACTCAAATAGTCATTGGTCGGATTTACGGATGTTTACGCAAATTATGACTATCGGCTTACTTTACTCCGGTGGAATCTAGACGCAAGTTGGTACTAGCATTAATAGTCTCAATCATTATGTACGCAGATGTTGTTTACAGCGCCCTTGACTTAATGTTCCAGCATAAGTTACAAGTAGCATTCAACGATGCGGTGCGCTACGTATACGGCCTCCGTAGATATGACCATGTTTCTGAACACTCAAAAAAGCTTTTTTTTTTTTATAATTTACGCGCGCCTAAGGGGTTAGATACCCTTTTACTGTTGCCAGGGCGCGGGCGGAAAGGTAGAAAGGAGGAGAAAGGAAAATTGTTTTGTAGTGATTTGAAACTCAGGTGTGTTTGGTTTCGGTATTTGCTCTCCAGGGGGGTGGGAGTCCGAATAGGACGGAGAGTTTTTTTTTCTTCACTCAGAGTGGAAGGTTATAATTCGCAGTAATTTTTTGTGCTTGAAACTCTACAACAGCCAAATCTACGTGTCAGTGTTATGCCTTCACACGCAGAATTTTTCTGTCTGAGTTCCAATTACACAACTGAAATCTTGAAAGACTTGTTCATGGGCAGGATTCGAACCTAGACCCCTCCGAGTGAGAAGCGATTACTAGTACCACTACACCACCACCACGCGGCACACTGCAGCAATACATCAATACAAGAAATTGTATATTCCTACATAAAATCATTAACAATAAATATTATTTTATTCAACAAACTCGTCTTTAATCGTTCTGTAAGAAATTTAAGTATCGTTCCTTTCCGCCACCAATATTCGAACTCAAGTCATTTATTTTTCATTCATGCTGCCAAACTATGGAATTCACTACCATCGTGAATCAAATTCATTTCTAACCGTGCAATCTTTAAAAGTGTAGTCCTCTCGCATTTCTCTCCTTTAACTACCCATCCTTAATCCCTTCTTTGTTCCCTATAATCTCTACCTCTTAAGTAATTTAAGTAATCTCTTCTTGCATCATACTCGTAGTTTAAGGTTTTAAGTTATAAATGTTAAATCAGTTCTACTGTCTACTAAATTTGTATCTAAGTACTAAAAAAGATATTAATCTTATTGTACATCCCAAATATTTAATAATAAGTGAAATGAAAAAATGAAAACAACTTATTGACACTCGAAGACATATTGTCTTCATTGTCCGTGTCGGGGTGGGAATCGAAAATGCTAAAAAAATTTCACTTCGCGACATTGTAGGAGTATTGGTTCTCTTATATTTATTCGTTGAGGACGACGAGTCCTCGAATAAGTTAAAGCCACACTTAGCTATCTTGATATAACGGGAGAACGAGAGTAGATTAACACTAGGGAAAACACAATCTTGACCGCTCGGAGGTTAATCAAAGGCTGAATGTTTATATAAAAAAACAAACATAACTGAGTTTTGAAGACAATTAACTTTTTTAAAAATGTTGCTCGTCTCTCATAATTGTATGACGGATAACATCGTTTTAATGTCTGACAAAAATCTGTGGGTATTCTCGATGACCATTTTCCTTGGTATCGTTTTTCCATCCCCATGATGACTTGATGGAATATCTCCCCAGCACCTATATTTTCGGGAAATAAGTCTAGATGGGAATCAAGGAAATGAATGTTCAAAAACATATTACAACCCAGACTTTATAATCTTGTAGTAGGGTAGAAACTATCTCCTTATAATTTGATGACTTTTTATTTCCCAAAAAATTGTATGCCACTTCAACAAAAGAAAACCATGCATTTCTTTCTTCCGCTTGTAACTTTGAAATAAAATAGGAATACTTCATAACTTTCCTTATATCCGGGCCTATATTTTTTTTTATTTAGCTTCGTCCAATCTAGGAAACTAAGTTTTCAAATACAGAAATCCTCCTCCAATTCTATCCATGGCGTTAACGAAAGACTTCGTGACGCCTAATTTGATGTGTAAAACGGTAAAATGATATTATTTGACTCTACTGAGAGGTTTTCAGAAATATTTTTTTATCCAGGAATGAGATTACTACTCATTGGAAATTCTCTTTTAACGTAGTGTTGATTTCTAGCTCTGCTATCCTACTCGCACAAAAAGAAAATAGTATTTTGTGTAGCCTCCTTGCAACGCAAGCAATATTCCAACAACTTTAAGATCTGCACATATTTTCAAAGAATGATGGTTGTACTGAATTTTCTCGAGCAGGTTTTTTATATTAGCATACGTTTCTTTTATATGGATGCCATGTGCTAAAGGTACAGATGAAAGATTATTGTCATTAAGCAGTAAGACTCCTTTTAGACTTAATTTCGAGGAATAAATGAATAATCTTCATTTATCTGGTGAATAGTCATAGTTTAATTTATTCATAAGCCCCTGAGCATTTCTGCAATATGTAAAACCACTTTTTACTTTAAAGAAATCTACAAATTCATCATCGCGTTGTCGATACACTGAAACTTGCGTACTTTGATAAAGTAAATTCCATTATTGAAGTCTGGAGCCTAAGAGTTTAGCTTGAGCTTAAATTTAGATTCCTAACTAAATCATTTAGTTCATCTTAACGTATAAAATGTGGTATGTTTTTATTTAGAACAAAATCTTGCAACTGAGAGGTAATTTGTGTTGAAGATTCTGATTCGATATCGCTTACGTTGTCCTCTGCACCTTTTTCTTCCATTGGAGGTTGATGTGGTGGGCTATCAGTATGAGGTTTAGTTACAAATTCAACATCAGATATACAATTTTACTTCTTTGTTTTATAAGAATATCCCTTCAGTTTCGTTAAACAGAAATAACATTAATTCACACGAACTTTTTGTTCCCTGTAAATTACAGGTTTAGAAAAGGGCATTGATGGATGGGTACCTTTAAACCGCCCTCTTAAATAATATATATATCCTAAACGAAAAAAAAACTTGGTGTATTAATACTCTAAGAAATGTCGAAACCAAAATATAAATTGTAAATGTTATTTAGTAAAGGCGTAGGCCGTTCTCGATTGGAACTTGAAATAAAATCGCATTTTCGATTCAAATTGTAAACTGTATATATTTAGTGTACTTGTCTAAAATCAAATCGTATGAAATTAACAAAAAAAACTTTGTACTTATAAATAGCAATCTTGTTTATGTTAGTAAAGTCAGTTACAATACTTTTTTTCGATATACTATCAAACATTATGCCAAATGTTTATCACACGAGTATATGTATATTTGAGGATTTTTTTGGTTGCTCGTTGTGCCTTAAATATTGAAGTTCCAAGACTAACTGGCGGCGGAAGAATACGTAATCCACTTTTATTCTCCGCTTTCCCAAAATGTACATAAATTGCAGTTTTTGGGAAAATTTTGTATATAAAATATAATTATTTCCGTTTTAGGTTGGGTTTTAGGTTTAGGTTGGGTTTTAGGTTGGGTTTATCCCTAACAGGATTTGAAAGAAATTAAGTCGTAAAGAAATTAATAAACGTATAATTGTGGAAAAAAATGGTTTGTCCGTAAACTTATGGACTACAGTGTATTCAGATATTTCGATGTAATAGAATATTTTTATTATTTTTCTGTTAATACTTATAAATGAGAGATACCGAAAAAGTATAATTGGATTAACGGCAAAAAGTTGTGTTGTCCAGTGTTTTCACAACAATTTTTAATCAAACATGTAACCCACTACTTATTCCAAATAAATGTAATCTATTAGGATTTTTCAAAGTGTTGTGACTTTAGCTTTGTAAAAATATTGAATAATGATTATACTTCGTAATAAATTTCATATAACTTACATAGCCCCAATAATTATCTTAGTACTTCTCGTATTTCTATCGAAAGTAGCTTCAATTTCCTTTTTTACTGCTTTTTTGTTTTCAAAAGTTCTTCAATCCTCCTAAATTTATTTCGAAAGTGCAACTCATATCAAAATTGCCTATGGATCGATGAAAATAAAAACGTATATGCATAACCTATGGGTGCTTTAACTTGAGGAATATAAAGGAACTCAAACGAGGAATCGGTTATAATGGATAACCATGCTGGAAGTCAGCAAATGAGAAGGGATACTTCAAGTGACAGAACCAGAAGCATTATATTAGAGCTTGACAATAGTATTGCCTTCTAAATAGGACACTTAATCCTCATCTGATTCGGAGAAATTAACATTAAAAATTCAGAGTAAAGGGAATTATGCTGACCATTTCACTCCATTTACGAGTATATACAACGTAGGTACAAATTTACTTGCTTGTGAAGGTGTATACGTCACATATTTTATATCTATATAGAAATGAACATATAAAAATACGATCCTTAAAATATATGTATATTCAATTATTGATTGATTTTATTAGACTATTACTCAATCACCATACAAAATGTGTATCGTGAAGCACAATCAAGAAAAACGCGGTTCTAAGTTTAAGAGAGAACAACTTTTCTGTACAGACATATTGCCCAAGAAAGCATTTAAAATTAATTTAACAAATTATTATACTGGGTGTTCCCTAATTCGTCAAGGATGATATGGGAAATGATTTTTGGGTAAGTTCTAAGAAAAAACTGTTCTACAGTAAGGGTCTATCTTTAATTTTAACATCATTTATCGAGGATTTAAGAACAGGCTTACTTTTGTGTACCCTGACCCATGTAAGCGGAAATTGCTATGTTAGTACTAATGTCAGAAACTTCATTTCAGACTTTATTACTCGATTACTCAACAACGAAGAGGACGATTTTGTATCGAAAATCATCATGAGCGACGAGGCGCATTTCCACTTAAGCGGTTAAGTCAATAATCAAAATATTCGTTTCTGGGGCACTGAAAATCCGTGTGTGATGCACGGGGAGCCATTACATCCACTCTGTGTGGTGCGGCGTTCACGCGGTAGGAGTGATTGGGCCGTATTTTTTGAGGACGCAATACGGTCACTGTTACTGGCGAAAGTTACAGGGCCATGATAAACGACTTCTTACTGCCGGAATCAGTCGTTCGCAGATCTTCGCAAAGAACAAACGTGTTTCGGCTTTTTCTAAAGCAAAAAAAAATAGTGAATCATTTTCCTCCTAAGGATAATCAGACAAAGCCTAGTTAGTTGACTCGGTAGCCGAGCGGTCAACGGCGTCGGTTATCAGTCGTTAATTGACCTCGACAGAGGATAGACGTGTTTCGGCTGTTTTTCAAGTGAAAAAAAAAAACTGTGTGATAAGAGTAGAATTAGAAACAATTTGGCCAAGTGCTTCGGTGGCGCATCATTAGTGGTGTCGGCCGAGAAACCAAGGATCGTGGGTTCGCTCCCCGGAGTAGGACGGACTTTTTATTGTTAAAAAAAAGTTAATAAATTAAATCAAACAATTTTGTTTAAATCGAACGATGAGTGGAAGAGAGCGGTCCGCTATTCCAATAGCGGAACCAGCAGCAGAGGTAGCCTTGTCATCGGATGATCAAGCGACTACATCATCAGGCCATAACACATCTGGAAATTCAGACAATACAAAAAAGAGGAGGAAGCTTCGGCCTACTCCAAACCTCGTCAAACGCCCTTCCCTCTCAGTTTCCTCCGAAAAACTGCCCGGTGGAACAAGGGAAGCGGCGACAAAAAGAATAAAAAGGGCAGCAACAAACCCAACAAACGATGAATTCCCATACGTATCTGACGGTGGGGAAGGTCACTATATGGGCGGTAATAACTTCGCAGCGCGATACTGGCTATTAAAGCCTAACAAGTTGCGAGAAGAGAGAAGGAGCAGCAGTAAGAACTCCAGATCTCACAGCAACAACAAAAAGTATTCGTGGAGCAACCACAGCAACAAAAAGAGAAACAGCCATCAAAACAACAAAAACTACAGACACCGACAACAAAATATGCACACCCACTACGAAAGCATAAACAGCAAAAACAACAACAGCAACAAAAATCGCAGCAGCAGCAACAGCAGCAACAGCAGCAACAACAGCAGCAGCAGAAGTAACAGCAACTACAACAACAACCGAAATCAACTAAGCAACGAGTTCCACCTATAAACACATATAAGATGGAACTAAAGGAAACCATTGAACTATGTAAGTCGGCCATATGAAATAATTTTTACATTAAAAGACTTAGTTTAGATAGGCATGCGATCCACTGTAACACAGTGGAGCGCTATACAAAAATAAAAAACTTACTGAAGGAATCGACGACGGAGTTCTCCTGCTGAGGGGGTTAGAACCGTCGACTGATCCGGAGGAGCTCCTTGCACTGCTCAAAGAGAAGGAGTGCGAAGAGCTCAAATTCGTAGGGGTTAAGCCATTTGTCACTGCTAGAGCCAAAATGGAGAAGCGGAAACTACCGTTCTTCCTGGTTCAGCTAAGTCCCAACAGCAAACTGGATGGTCTAAGGAGCATCAAAGTCCTAGACTACCAGGTTGCACATTGGGAGAAACTAAAGAGGAGCGAAAACATTTTACAATGTGTTCGCTGCCAAAGGTTCGGGCACGCCGTGTCGAACTGAGAAATGCACGAAATGCAGCCTCGATGCGTGAAGTGTGGAAAGAACCACAAATCCGAGCAATGCGTTCTAGGTAAAGACGGAGCGTCAGAAAAAAGCCAACTCTCTTGTGCGTTATGTAGCAATACGGGACACACCGCAAATTAAACGTCCAGACACAAACACCAGCCGCTACTCCACACGTTACCGACGCCCAAAAGGCGGCAGGTAGGGGAAATACGGTACAACAACCAAAGGTAGCTTCTCAGGCCCCAGCGCCTAGATCACCGGAACCTGTACCTGACATGCTGGCTATCTTGCTCTCTATTCAGGGGCAGATGGCTCAGCTGCAGCGTCAAATACAGGAACAGGCTAAGCGGGTAGATCAAATATACGCGCTGCTGCCGGGCCTAACGCACCTCCAGTCATAATGGGTACGTACATGGCGGAGCAAACCCTGAAGGTCCTTGCAGTGAATGTTAATTCACTGATTAGGTTCGATTGAAGAGCCACACTATTTAAGTTGCTTAAAGACCAAGCCCCTGATGTACTCTTGGTTAGCGAAAATAAGTTTACCAAGAGACACACAATGAGGCACAGAAGATACAAAATAGTACGTAGAAACCGACCCAACTCCATTCAGGGAGGTTTCGTTTGCAATTTTCGTACGAAAAGGTATACATTTTAAAAGAGTATACAGTCGTGTAGTACGTAGGTTCCAGGTGCTGGAAGCATGCATCGTGTATATCCCTCGTAGTGGAAAGCGGTTATACATGGTGTCTGTATATGCACCTAGGGCTACTCAATCCACCTTATTCACCTCAGAACTCGAGAAACTTTTTCGATTCCTAAGACTGGAATTGGAGGAGAATTAACTTATTATCGGCGGAGATTTCAACGCCAAACATAGAGACTATTCAATTGCTGAGGTCAGCACAGTATAATGTATCGACTCGGCCTAAAGGCGACGGATATTCCGTCGTTTCCTAGACACGGGTCCTATTTGGATCTCCTGCGACACACGAATATACCTGACATGTACTAACCAACATACCATAAACTCTCTACGCACTTTTGCGTATGACAGTGACCATTGTGGTCTCAGTACCGAAATAACCGTTCTAAACGAAGCTGCGAAATTGGACGAGTTTGTGCAAAGGCATGCCTACAACCATAGTAGGCTGCGTTGGACACACTTCTCCAGAATACTGACGAGAGCAATCTCCTCGAATTCCCTCTACCCACGGTCCAAAAGAAATCTGTCAAACGAGGAGATTGACAGGTATCTAAAACTAATGGACGAGACAATTAAACGAACAATGGACAAAACGATACCTCGGTATCAACAGACTGACGACGAAGACTTATTCCGCAACGCCACAATTGACGCATTGCACCGACATAAAAGTAGGCTGCTGTCAAGAGTAAAAACCTTGTACAGACAGTTTACTGACAGACAAAACCCGGAGATCGTGACATTGAAGTCGTCGATCAAAAACCTCCAAAAATTAATAAAAGAAAATTACAGAAACTCTGTAAATTTGTATTGGAACAAAAAAATTCGGGCTGTAAACACCAGCAACCCGAATATGTTCCCGCAAATAAATAAAATATTTCGGAGGAAAGATCAAAACGACCTTTCATGTCTTAAAATCGCCCGAACGACAGACAACGAGAACATACTTATAGCAGCAGGCATAGATCCAAATGAGGCTGTTGATGATGACAACTTCTTTGTGATCGAGGATCCGCAGGAGAAAGTAGAGGCTATAGGAACGACTTTCCAGGAAGTATATAAGGCAATTGACATCATTCGCCCGAACTTCGACCTGGAAAATCGAGTCCTTGTGCACAATTTCTACCTTCGAAATGAAATAGTGATTTGGCGATTCGAGAGCTCGGGTTTCACCCAGTTCAGTGACGAGAATATGGCAAATAATGTCATCACCAATGAAATGGTACTACCACCGTTCATTTCGAAGGCAGAGCTCCAAACGATCTTCGAATCACTTAGAAGTAAGAAATCAGTGGGAAGCGATGAAATACCGAACATTGTGCTTCAACATCTCCCACTACAAGCCGTGGACATTTATACCACTCTGTTTAATAATGCAATGAATAATGCACATTATCGAGCGCATTGGAAAACAGCGGTGGTACATCCGATCCCCAAAAGGGATATAGACACTTCCAATCCGGCGAATCTCCGGTCGATCAGTCTCCTTCCAAACATCAGTAAGGTTTTCGAGAATGTGATCAATAGAGTCCTGACCAAGTAGGTTGAGGACAAACATATAGTTCCGGATAATCAATTCGGTTTTAAGGCGGGGCATGATGTTATTCATGCTGTGTCTAAACTGGTGTCTGATATCCAATGGAACAAAGGCAGGAATCAGTGCACTGGTGCCTGCCTGATTGACTTGGGAAAAGCCTTCGATACCGTATGGTTAGAGGGACTCTTTTTCCAGCTGGACAGATTGGGCATTAGTAAACCACTGCTGTATATTCTTGTTGATATGCTCTCCAGTAGACAGTTCATAGTGAAGAATGGCGATGTGACTTCTGGAACATTTAACATTAAAAACGGTCTGCAACAAGGTGCGGTAAATTCGCCGATCCTATTCAACATTTACACAAGTGATCTGATAGGTTCACTTCACCATGCCATAGCGTACTCAGACGACTTAATCGCGTACAGAACAGGTCCAAAGATTGAGGTCATTAATATACTCTTGCAACGTGACTTCGATAAAATTAAACGATATTGCGATGACTGGAAGTTGAAAATCAATTTTCAGAAGTCGGAAACCATTTTGTTTAGGACGTCATTGTCTGGGGCCTCTAGGGATACCAGAAAGAATTGGCGAAAGTTCTCAATCGTTCTCGATCTCGCCACTTGCTTGTCGAAATGTAGTCAGATACCTTGGGATCGGGCTAGATCAGTTTCTGTATTTTAGCAAAAATGTAGATGCTGCTCTGGCCAGAGCTAAAGGTGCTTTTGTCCTTACTTTTATAGCAGCCAACTTGATGCGAGGGTAAAGGTAATCTGCTACATGGCCCTTATCAGGCCCATGGTGGTATTTGGTTGTCCCGTGTGGTTCGATGTACGAGCAAGCTTAATGGAAAAGGTTCGGGTGTTTGAGAGGGCTTGCCTTAGGTCTTGTCTTCACTTGTACAGAACACCAGAGTCGGAGTTCAAGAAATTGTATCCTAATGAGGTCCTTTCCAACAGGGCGAACCTAATACGAGTGGACAACTTCGTAATTAAGCTGACTCAATTTCAATTTCAATTTCAGTTTATTAAGATGGCTTACACAGTAAGATACATTATCTTTTCAAGTAGTGATAAGCTTATTTAAATGATTTAATAAAAATAAAGAAGAAAGCTACTAGCAAATTAAACTAACAATGTTACAAAAAAGTAGAAACGGTCGATCAGAGGTTAAATAAAAACAATAAATATAATAATTTAACATAGCAATCAAAAAGGTGAAATAAGTTCTTTTTGAAATCTTTTTTTCTTTTTTATTTCTTTAATTAGGCAAGGGAGGGAATTCCAAAGTCGAGTAGCGTTTACCAAGAATTGGCGTTCTGACGTTAAACAAGAAAATCGCGGTGGTAATAGTTGCCCTATTCTTACAGATGCACACAGCATTATTCTATTAAAACGGTTTCGGGGTTGATGCGTATGTATGATGTTATGCAGCATAGTTATTTTACGGTATTGCAAAAGGCTATCAAACGTGAGGTTACAGATCCGGTAGGAGAAGTGTGAAATGCGATCATACCTTCGCAAGCCAAAAGTGTATCGAACGGTGTTGTTATATGCGACATTAAGTTTCCGCCTGTTGATTGAGTCGCACTTTCCAAAGACTTCGCAACCATAAGTGAGTATAGGAGTGAGGAGTGTTTTAGTGAGAAGAATTCTTGTTTTTAATGGAGTGAAGGTTTGAGTTGCCCACAGGGAACGAGGGATACCATGAACTTTGCCCGCAGATTTATTGATGTGATCGCTCCATGTTAAGGTTTTGTTGGAAGTCATACCTAGATTTTTAGCGGTATCCACATATTGAATGGGATCGTCATTGTGGTGGAGCGGTGGGAATCGGGAGGTGTTTAAGGCTTTCCTCGATATAACAATGCACTTTGACTTTCTGGGATTCATCATCAGCAGATTCTGTTGCGACCAGTTAAAAATGTTTTTCAATTCGGAGTTTAGCTGGCGAATGCAAAGGTCGATCGAGTCAAGTGTACAGCTGTTGTGTAACTGGGTGTCGTCGGCATACATTTCAACGGAGGAACTTGTGACAATGGAAGGTAGCTCGTCAACTTATAATGAGAACAGGAGGGGTCCCAATATAGATCTCTGTGGGACTCCGCAGGAATTGGGAAGAAAGTTGGACATTCCACCATTCACATATACTGCTTGGTGGCGACCTACGAGATATGAAGCCAAAAGTCTCACCGCTGAAAGGGAAAACTGGAATTTGCTTGAGAGTTTATCGCATAGAATAGCATGGTTGACGGTATCGAACGTCTTTGAGAAATCAAGGAGGACTAGAAATGTTAGCTGATCATTATCTAAGTTACGTCTTATGTCGTCTACTACCGTTAAAAGAGCTGTGGTGCAGCTATGTTTAGCGCGGAAGCCGGATTATTTAGGTGTCAATAGATTCTTCACGTTAATATACATAGTTATTTGTTTATGCATAATTTTTTCGAAGAATTTAGATAGGAATGGAAGTATCGCAATTGGCCAAAAGTTGTTACCTGTAGAGTTCTTAGAAATGGGTAAGATTTTGGATTTCTTCCAGATTGAGGGAAACACAACCGTAGTTAACATATGATTAAAGATATGGGTAACGTACGGTAATATTATGGGAAGAATAACCTTAATAAACTTGGGGTGCATCTCATCTACTCCGACTGAGTTAGATTTAATGGAAAGTAGACTCTCCACCACATCCGCCTGGTCTATAGCAGAAAACTCGAAAGTTTCGAAAGGCGTTGAACTGGTGCTGATGTTGAGGTTGGGACCATATGGAGGAGGATAAGCAATTGGAGGGGAATACGATACAAAGCTTTTGTTAAGTGCGTTTCCATCGACATTGGCAGGAAGGCTACTCTTTTGCTTAGCCACGCCAATCTCCTTTAGGTTCTTCCACAACTGTTTACCAGACAATGACGCGTTCAGGCGTTTAGAATAAAGCTGTGTTTTGGCTGCGCGAATTTTGCGAATAACGTTATTACGGAGAGTTCGATATTCTCTGAGATGCTCGTCTATTCTAAAGCGCTTCCATCGATCATACGCCTCGTCCCGTTTTTTCATAACTATTTGAATGTCAGTTGTAAACCATGAATTTTAGTCTTTAAGGGTACGTGATTGTTGAAAAGTTGATAGATTTTGGTTTGTAGGAATTCGACTTGTTGATCAGGTGAAGACATGAAATATAGTTGCTCCCAGTTTATGCTGCGCACGTCGTTTTCCAACACCAAGTAGTCAACATGTCTGAAATCTCTAATATTAAATGTATTGTCTGAAACGTGGTAACTAAAATCGAATGTTAGATAGATAAGGTCGTGTTTTGAGAACCCAGGAGCTCACAATTGATCATAAAAAAGAATTTTACTGGTTTCGCTAACGAAGAACACATCAAGTAGTGTACTAGAAGAGTCAGTAAAGTGAGTTGGTGTAGTAGAGTTAACAGGAGAAAGGTTAAGTGAACTCAGATTATCGATAAGTTTACGCTCCGCCAAGAGATCACTATTGATGTCTCCGCACAGTATTACGTTCGATGAGTTGACTGAGATTTGTTCCAGCAGGGAAGAAAGATGACACAGGTTAACTGATTTGTTTGGTCTATAGACGACTCCAAGTAGAACTGTATCAACGTTGCCAATCAGATCCAGAAACAAATAATCCATCTCATAGTTACGCTGGGACCGACACTTTATTTTAACGTTGCGGAAAATATCAACTCTAACATATATAGCGACTCAGATAGGGTTGATCCAGGATAGATCAGCGGTGCCATTAATCTTCCATGTCGCTCGGACAGCTGGGGACAGGCGACTCAACTACAACAGAGACGTCGCACACGGCAGTGTGGATCGCCTCAGGTTCAGTAGGGCGGTGGGGAATCGCGATAAGAGGGATTTCGTTCGGCAGCACCAGCATTTCTGGTGGTTGAATGATGGAGAAGATGTTTCGTCGTCGTTTCCGTGAATTACGGACCAGCCTCACTAATGAGGCAGAGCTGACCAATCTGTTTTCTCTGTAAACAGCGATGGCCAGGTTACATACTCGTAGGTTTTGGTTAGCATTTAAGAAACATATACATATATCAGTGTATACAAAGGTGCATACTGATATATGTATATGATTGTGTATAATGTCCATGTGTATTTATGTGTGTATTGTTTATCTAGGTTAGGTAGGCTAAGGTTTATTTTAAGTTGGATATTAAGTTTTTATAAAAAATAAAAAATTATGTCCATATGCTAAGTTTTTGTTAACAAATATTTTTTCTTAGCCTTAAGTATTCAAAATAAATAGTTTCAAGTAAAAGTCAAAAGACATAGTTATAATAATTTAGAGAAGCTTAGAGCACCTGTGTGGGGCCAGTAAGTAAGCTAGCATTTAAGCATTTTTTGTTAGAATGTAAGAGTTAGTGTTAAGAAAATAAAATGCATTTAAAACTGAAACTGAAAAAACTTACTGCCGGAGTTGGATGAGCGGGGCTTGGTGAACATGTGATTTCAAGAAGACGGTGCAACCGTACACACAGCATGAGCCACAATACATATTGTGAAGGAAGCGGTTCCTGGTCGCGTAATCTCCCGTTTTGGCGATTTGGCATGACTTCTTTCTTTGTGGCTACTTGAAGTCGCGGGTCTATGTCAACAAGCCTCAGACAATCGCAGCCCTTAAGGAAAATATTCGCCAGAAATGCGAACAGTTATCAAAGGAAATCTTGAGAAATGCGATAAAACGGGCACAAATGTGTGCCAACACTGGCGGCCAGCCACTTGGCGTATATAATCTTTTCCACTTAAAAGGAACAAGTGTAAAGGTCCAAATAAAGATTTCCATCACTCAAAATCATTTTTTTTTATTTAGTAAAAACAGTAATTTAAAAACAAAATTGTATGATAAATTTTGGGTAACCTTGTGCAATATCAAGAGGAACAAGGAAAATTTCGCGTAGAACCACAAGATAAGGATGCAGCTAATTACCAACGTTTTCTAAATTGTGAAGAAAAAAAAACGACCAGTCCCTTTCGCAACATATCGAAATCCAAATGACATAAAGGGTCCGCCATCTAAGACTATGGAAACAATCGAACACCGACGTAATGTCTCGTGTCTCACCCTGTTTTATCGTTATTTCCACCACCAGTGCTCCATAGAAATCGCCAGTGGGATTCCGCCCCTTCAAACTTTTAACCGTAACACTCGTCTTTTTGTAAATACTCTTCAGTACAACCTCAAGTCCGCTTTCGGACGTACTGCTCTGCTCTTTTTTGCCAAGTCATTATAACCTTCAAACATTTAAAACGAACGTTCATCGATAACTCTCTTTCTTTCTCCCTGATTTTCCATCGCCCGCGCTGTGTACAAGCATCTTAAGGGTACATAAATCCCTTGATCGCGCGAATTAATTAACCTCTTGTGGTTAATTCGAATAATTTCATAGTCTTTGATGGTAGTGTTTAGTTATTTGAATAACTAATCACTGTACAATTTCACTACACAACTTAAAATACAGATTCACCGAACAATTTTGAATAAAAAAAATAGAATTTACTTTTATAATTATGTATTCTTCTCGGCTACACATCTGACTATGCTTTCGACAGTTGTTCTTAATTCTATTCTTTTTATATTACTGTTATACTACTTTCTTATCAATCTATTTGTAAGGAACATTTCGTCTTATTTCTATTGGTACTTATATTCTAATCTGAGTATTGACATAGGCATGTACATATGTATAATCTAATCTGAATGTCAGTATGCATGAATTATTTATTTTCCTAATCTTATCCTCATCTCCAAATAAAAATGTCCTCACTTTTTCTTATTTTTCTAAATAAATTTTTCTATTATAAATGTTATACAAATGTTCTGCATTATTGTTTTTTAGAACTTGAAAGTACACTTTATCTAATTCTTGTCTTTCTTTTAAATCTTTATACTCATTAAATCTTTTACAGGCTTTGATTTAAAGAAAGGTAAATATATATAATAATTGAAATAATTGTTAACATAGTATACAAAGTTGTAGTTATAGGTTTTTCTTCAATTGAAATTAAGAGTTTACTTAAAGATTGAATATTTCAAAATGTATATTCTTCAGTTTCAAAAATGTCTAATATTTTGACATGACATTGTTGGGAATAAAATTTTAAAATATTAACTAATGGTATTTTGAATAATTTTACGAATTTCTTCAAAGTTTAATGTTGTAGAAAGAAAGTTATTTGAATGTGCTAAATTTATTGCTTCTACTAAATTCTTTAAATCAATATATATTTCATTTAATAAAAAACTAAAGTGAATTTCAATATTTTGCAATGCTGTAATCTTTTCGTCAAATTTATTATTTATTACGTGTTGTTTTTCATTATTATCTATCAATTGGTTAATCGAGCTTTTTATTTCAATCATGTCATCATGATCAGGGCTTCCAGTTATAAATTTTATTATCGTACCTACGAAATTTAAGGATCTCCTTTCTCTCTCATGGTCGTTCAGTTGTGTTATTAAATTCTGATTTTATCGATAGTATGGATGCCTATTTTATCTGCGTAATTTCTTTGTTTAATAGTTTCTAATGTTTGAGTATAATTTGTGATATTTGTTATATGGTATAAGAATTCAAATTTTTCACACGTATATACATCGTCCTCCTTTATTAGGATGATTTTTCTATCTCCTAAGTTCGTGATATACATTTCGGCTTTTATCTGTTGTGTTATGAATATAATCATAAATATTTTACTTAATATGTTCTTTCCAGTTATAAATTTTATTATCGTACCTAAGAAATTTAAGGATCTCCTTTCTCTCTCATGGTCGTTCAGATGTGTTATTAAATTCTGATTTTATCGATAGTATGGATTCCTATCTTATCTGCGTAATTTCTTTGCTTAATAGTTTCTAATGTTTGAGTATAATTTGTGATATTTGTTATATGGTATAAGAATTAAAATTTTTAAACGTGTATACATCATCCTCCCTTATTAGGATGAATTTTCTATCTCCTAAGTTCGTGATATACATTTCGGCTTTTATCTGTTGTGTTATGAATATAATCATAAATATTTTACTTAATATGTTCTTTATGGATGTCATCCTTGTGTACAACCTTGCCTGTGTTTGTTAAAATTGTGTCCTCAGGATTCTCTTGTACTAAAGGGTCCGCCATCTAACGCTATTTTTTTCAACTAGGGCTTATTTCGTGAACGGTAAAACCTAGCTCATATCTGATTTGACAGATATCGCTGCGATTTTTTGGTGCAGAACGAAGAGTGGACAAATGCTACAAATTCTCATAGATACTGGTTCAAAAAAGAACTACTCGTACATTTAGTCAGGTATTGTTTCAAAACCCATACTCATGCACAACATTTCTACGCGAACTCTGTAGGCGGTAACATTCAAATAATTCACCATATTTGTCGTTAATTTGTTCAGACTTAAAGACACGAATATCATATTCGTCTCTAACCTACTCTAAAGTCCTTTCATGCTATCCTAGGAAACGATTGTTTGAAAGAACTTTCCGCAATAACTCACATTAATCGTAAATACATGATCATAATCTCTAAACTAAAGATCAGAATAACGCAGCGCGCCTATACGGCAGTTAACAAAATAGATTTAATAACATATCACATGAATATGCTCATTTTTTAAAGAAGAAGTGGAATTAATAGAATTCGTTATTTCTGTAAACGTAGTCAAAATTAACCCAGGTAAACGCGATAGTAAAATTTCCCTCTCCTAAAACATTGAAAGATCTTCGCTCTTTCTCGGTATTTCAGGGTATTATCGCCGCTTCATCAAGAGATACGCGAATTTGGCGAAACCACTTACAGCCCTCTTAAGGGGGGAAGGAGGTCGAACAATACTTCAAGTAAAACTCCTATTTGTCTGAACGATGAAGCAATCAACGCATTTAAGAAAATAAAAAATTCGCTAGTGTCGAACGATTTGATTCTGACTTACCCTGATGTTAGCATAGAAATCCAACTAACGACTGAGAACTATGCTACCAATGGCCGAGAAATGCTTGCCATTATCTGGGCTTTAAATTCATTAAGGAATTATTTGTACGGTACAGCAAAGGTTCAAATATTCACAGATCACCAACCACAGACCTAAACTGGTTGAAGGCGATACTGGAAGAGTATAATTATGAACTGAAGTGCAAACCAGGCAAGATAGTTATAGTAGCAGATGACCTTTCCAGACCCTCAGTGAATTCACTAACTGGTAGAGAATATTCATCAATTATACCCCACGCATTTTAAAAATTACAAAATTCGGTTTACTCAAAAAGATCTTCCGAACAAAATAGACAAAATGAAGAAATAATTAAAGAACGTAGAAGATCCCACCGCAATGCACGGGAAAATACAATTCAGCTGCTAGAAAAGTTCTATTTTCCAAATATGAATGCCAAAATAAACAATTTAGTTAGACAGTGAACTACATGTAAATAACAGAAATATGATAGACACCCCAATAAACCCGAACCCCAATCCCACAACACCCCGGTGTGATTTTACATAAAGACATCTATTCCACTGAGAAATTTCTTGTATTAACCGTTATTGATAAGTTCTCCAAATATGCGCAAACAAAAATACTGAAATCAAAGGCTGTTAAGCACATCAAAGAACCTTTGTGAGAACCACTTTTCTCATTCGGCATCGCCAAAATTGTAGTGATAGATAACGAAAAATCATTTAATTCCTCCTCAATTAATTTTATCGTCAATGAACAACTCAACATCGAAATTTTCAAAACTCCGCTTATGCTAGTTCAATTAATGGGCAGGCGGAACGTTTCCACTCCACACTAACAGAAATAATTCGTTGCTTTAAGGCAGATGACATTCAGATAACACTTGCCGAACTCCTGGACAGAGCAGCCTATGAGTACAATTTTTTAGTACATTCAACTACAGGTAAAAGACCACTGAGATCAGCATAGATCCCGAAACCTACGAACAAGCTAGGCAAGATAACATTGCCGGGCTAAGAGAAAAACAAAAAGCTAAACTCAATTATCTAAATACAAAAAGGCAGCCTATAAAAACTTATTTTTTGTCAAAATCAACAAGCATTTTGGTCTAAATTATCCTCTAAATACAAAAAAGAAAAAGATAAACAAGATCTATCTAAAATCGTCCTTACAGATTCAGGCAGAATAGTTCACAAAAATAACATTAAAAGTTAATATCCTCTTTCCAGATTTGTTGTAACCTATTGCTCTGCAGAGGTACAAATCTTAGACTACTCTAACTCAAAGATATTATCGTTGACAACAGGAACCTCTAAGCTACAAATCGAAACTCTCAAACTAATCCACGTAATTTATTTTGAATCATATGAAAAAACTCTTCAGGATCTAGAATTTCAATTCAGGGCGATATTGACACCAATCACCCGATTTTCCCATTCCTTTCACTTTAAATTGCCAAAATCCAATCTTTAATAAGTTTACTAAAACTTGCCTTAGGTTTTAGTTGAGAGGTCACTAAATTTTCTTGGAAATGTATGGAAATGGATAACTGGAAATTCAAACCATGACGACTAAACTAGATCTAAAAGAAATGGAGTACTAAAAAATTAAAATAAACAAATGATTATAAACAAATCATCTCTTGCGAAAATTAACCAAAAAAGAATGTTATAAACAATATTTTGAAAACATTTAAGTCAAATGAAGTTGTAAAAAATGAAATTGTTACAAATATTAAGTATAAGATAGATGTTATTAAGGAAGAAATAATTAATGTAGAATATGCCTTACATTGGGCTAAAGGGAGTAGTTAATTCTTTTATATTGTCAAAAAGTGAAATTAATGTAATCAAATAACTCTTTGAAAAAAATCATGTACCGATTTTAAAAGTAGAAGAAGTAGAACTCATTGCATCCCTAATCTGTTCAGAAGTCGACTATAAAATTGCACGGATATTAACAATCAGCATATCCCGACCACTGAAGAAATCTTCTCAGGAACACTATTGTTAAATAAATTTAATGGAACAATAGAAATTAATGAGGACAAGGTGAAGTTAATGTTACCTTTCCGGGGTAACTAAAAAAAACCGAACTCCAATTGTTCGGGAGTAAAACACGTATTCAAATTAAAAAGTTTTTTTATTAGAACTAAAATACTTTACACGTCTATGTCCGAAGTAAGGCTGATCCACCAATCCACACAACAGCTCCTCGTTACCTTGATTCCACCTGATGCGATACGCTGACTTAGCGCTTTCCACAAATAGTGCATTCGGCGCATGCATGTACATGAAATCCATCGGATGCGCGTGTGCTTCGTCAGCATAGGTTCCTATGCAAAGTATTCCCACTGTGACCTTCGCAGTGGGTCGGGTTTCTAGGTTACTGTCTGCTGGATCGTGTTAACTCCTCCCTCTTCGAAAATCTACGGTCCGTAGATCAGTGACGTCAGAAATTAGTTATACTAAGTGGCTGTACAGATTGTACCAGCCGGTGTATCCTGAGACAAGCTAATACAAGGGAGTTTCAAATTGCCGGTAATTTTTCGCCATATAATGTATGCTAGAATGATTAACAGCATAAGGATTACCGCATCCGAAGCCGTGGATACTCTGCGTTTATTTGATAGGTTGCGAAGACGTTCTATATTTTTCAGACTGTGGCCATGAACGTGTTGAAGGTCGATCTTATGTCTTTCGATTGTGACGTTCGCCATCGTTGGAGGTAGGGCCTGTAAACTGGTTAAGCTAGAGCTTGTGAATGTATGGTTCTTTAGATGTATTGTATCAGTCGTTCGTAGACCTCCGTGAGGAATAAACGTGTGTTTCGACTTTTGGCAGAGTCAAAAATATAGTAATTTAATAATAAATATAATCGGTTGCAGTTTCGCTAACTCCGGCGGTAGTCAAGCGGTTAGCAGCGTCGACAGTTTAATTGTGAGACGCGGGTTCGATCCCAGTCTCAGTTTGGGACTTTTTTTGTTTTTTTTTTTTTGTTTGTTTCTGTTTTTCTTAAATTCTGTGAATAGACTACACAGTGTTATCAGAAAAAACAATCACGTGATACACGGTGGAGCGCGTTCCGCTCTTCCCATAACGGGTGTTACAAAAGGCAACAATAATGTTGCCGGTTCCGTGGCGAAAGCCATTATAAGGAGAAGGAGGGTGAAAACCACTCCTAATTTTACAAAAATAAAAATAAGTGCTGCTTTAGCAGGTGAAACAACAAAGACAACAGAACAAAACAAAAAACAAATATATGATGCGCTGATGTACATCGGTGACGAGGTCCAGTATGAGGGGGGCAACTACAACTTTGCCTCTCTAGCGGCATCTGAGTCGGAAGACAAGGATGATATGATAAAAGACATTAGCAGCAGTATACAAAAGCTGCAAGAAAAAATGCTTGCTGTTAAGCAAAAGCAAACTGCACGCAGGCAGAGGGAGCAATTAGAGGTTGAAAGCGCCAAAAAAAAAACAACAAGAGCAGAAAAAACAACTGCAGCAACAACAAAACCACCAGCAGCAGAAACAACCACTGCATCAGAAAAAACAGCAGCAGAAACAACATCAGCCGCAGAAACAACAACAGCTGAAAACACAGCAGCTGAAAAAACAGCAGCAGCAGCAAGAACAACAGCAGCAGCAGCATCAACAGCAGCAGAAGAAGAAGAAGGAAAAGGTGCCTCTTATTAACACTTATAAATTAGAGGTGAGTGCAACCAAGGAGCTGTGTAGGCTGGTCATTGGTAATAATTTTAACATTAAGCGAATGGGGAACGATCGCCATGCCATCCACTGTAATACAGTGGAGGTCTACGCGAAAGTGAAAGAGCTCCTAAAGGAAACGACGACGGAGCACTACTTATTCACACCGAAGTGTGAAAAGCGGCAATCGATGCTGCTGAAGGGGTTGGAACCGTCTTCTGATCCTGAGGAGATCCTGGCACTGCTCAAAGAGAAGGAGTGCGAAAGACTCAAGTTTGTGGGGGTAAAGCCGTTTACCACAGCCAGAGCTAGGCGGGAGAAACGGAGTCTGCCTTTCTTCTTGGTGCAGCTCAGTCCCGAAAGCCGTCTGGATAGTCTGAGGAGTATCAATGTCCTAGACTACCAGGTGGTTCACTGGGAAAAACTAAAAAGGAGCGAAGGCGTTATACAATGCGTTCGCTGCCAGAGGTTCGGGCACGCCGCGTCGAACTGCCAAATACAGCCTCGATGCGTGAAGTGCGCAAAGAACCACAGATCTGAGGAGTGTGCTCTGGGTAGGGACGGAGCATCCGATAGGACGCTGCTCTCGTGCGTGTTATGTGGGAACGTGGGACACACCGCAAACTATCGGGGTTGTCCTAAGTTCACCGACACTAAAAAAAGCAAAATTGTCGCGGCAGCAGAAGGTGGAGGTCAAACGTTGACCTGTGAGGTTTCAAACACCAGCCGTCACGCCCAAATTTCCTACGCCCAAATGGCGTTAGGTAGGGGGGCTACGGTACAGCAAGCGACTGTTGCTTCTCCGGCGCCAATGCCGAGAACAACGGAAGCTGAACACAACATGCTAGCCATCTTGCCCGCAATCCAAGGGTTTGCTCGCAAGCAGGTTCAAGAACAGGCCAAGCCGGTGGACCAGATCTACGCGTTGCTGCCGGGCCTAACGCAACACATGCCGTAATGGGTACGCACATGGTGGAGCAAACTTTGAAGGTCCTTGCGGTGAATGTGAATTCACTGATTAGTATCGAACGAAGAGCCGCGATGTTTAAATTGCTACAAGACCAAACTTCTGATGTGCTTTTCGCTAGCGAAACCACTGGAGTACAATAATTATATTGTTAGAAGAAGAAACCGGCCCAGATCCAAACGTGGAGGCGGTGTCGCGATCTTCATTAAAGAAGGTATAAAATTTCACAGAGTGTACAAGGGAGTGTTGCGCAGGTTTCGGGTGTTGGAGGCAGTTGTCATTTACATTCCGCTTCGCAGTGGAAAGCGGCTGTACTTGGCCTCTGTTTATGCACCTGAGGCTTCACAATCCACCCTATTCATTACAGAGCTCGACACGCTTTTTCGACTTCTGAGGCTGGAATCGGGGGAGAATTATTTTATAATTGAAATTCCAACTCTAGACACAGAGACTGGGGAAATAATTTGCCAAATACTAGAGGGAACCTACTACTCGATTGGTGGGGTCAGCACGATGTCATGTACAGACTCGGACTTAAAGCGACGGATAACCCGTCGTTTCCCAGAGGCGGATCTTATTTGGATCTACTGCTGTACGACGAACGTATACGACTGACAGGTACGAATTTACAAACATTAAACTGTCTGCGCACATTCGTGTATGACAGCGACCATTGCGGTTTTAGCACCGAAATTACGGTTCCCAACGAAATTGCGGAATTGGAGGAGTTTGTCCAAAGATATACTTACAGCTACAGTAAGACTCGATGGACACGCTTCTCCGCCACCTTGACTAGAGCGCTCTCCTCGAACACGTCCACCCACCGTCCAGTAGGAATTTGTCAAACGAGGAGATCGACAATTACCTAAAACAAATGGACGAAACAATTAAACAAACTATGGACACTACAATACCGCGGTATCGACGTACGACTAACGAAGACCTGTTCCGCAATCCTACTATTGACGCACTGCACCGACAGAAAAGTAGACTTCTGACAAGACTTAAAAACTTGTACAGACAGTTAACTGACCAACAAGACCCGGAGATTAGGACACTGACGTCGCCGATTTAAAATGTGCAAACGTTAATAAAAGAGAATTACAGAATTTCTGTAAGTTTGTATTGGAACAACAAGGTTCGTGCTGTAAACACCAGCAGCCCGAATATGTTCCCGAAAATAAATAAACTATTTAAGAGCAAAAATCAAAACGACCTTCAGTGTCTTAAAATAGGCCGGACAACAGACAACGAACGGTTACTGACAAAAGCAGGTATTGATCCAAATGAGGCCGCTGACGATGACGACTTCTTTGTGATCGAGGAGAAGGTTGAGACCATAGGGGCGACTTTCCAGGAAGTATACAAGGCCATTGATACCATTGGCCCTAATTACGACCTGGACAATCGCGTCTTGGTGCACGACTTCTGCACTCGAAATGAAATAGGGAACTGGCGATCCGAGGGCTCTGGTTTCACCCGGTTTAGCGACGAAAATATGGCAAATAACGTCATTGCCAGAGAGGGTGGCCTACCCCCGTTCATTTCGAAGGAAGGACTCCATGAGATCTTCGACACAATCAGAGTTAAGAAATCAGTAGGGACCGATGGTATTCCGAATATCGTGCTTCGACATCTGCCTCTAGAAGCGGTGGACATTTACACCACCCTGTTTAATAATGCAATGAATAATGCACATTATCCAGCGCATTGGAAAACGGCGATGGTTCAACCTATCCCCAAAAAGGGAAAAGATATATCCAATCCGGCGAATCTCCGTTCGATAAGTCTCCTTCCGAATATCAGTAAGTTTTTTGAAAAAGTAATCAATAGAGCTCTGACTAGGTGGGTTGAGGACAAACATATAGTTCCGGATAATCAATTCGGTTTTTAGGCGGGACATGATATCTCACATGCCGCGTCTAAACTGGTGTCCGATATCCAATGGAATAAAGGCAAAAAACAATGCACTGGTGCCTGCCTTGTTGACTTGGAGAAGGCTTTCGACACCGTATGGTTAGAGGGTCTTTTCTATAAGCTGACTAGGCTGGGGATCAGTAAACCACTCTTGTACATTCTTTATAATATGCTAACCAACAGACAGTTCATCGTGAAAAATGGTGATGTGACTTCTGTTGGAATATTTCAAATTAAAAATGGTCTTCAGCAAGGCGCGGTCAATTCGCCGGTCCTGTTCAACATTTATACAAGCGACTTGATAAGTTCACTTCCCCATACTATTGCGTACGCAGACGATTTGGTAGCGTACAGAACAGGTTCAAAAATTGAGGTCATTAATACTCTCTTGCAGCGTGACTTCGATAAGATAAGACGATTTTGCGATGACTGGAAGTTGAAAATCAACTTTCAGAAGTCGGAAACTATTCTCTTTATTACGCCGTTGTCTAGAGCCTCTAGGGATACCAGAAAAAATTGGATAAAGTTCTCGATCATTGGACAACGTGAACAGCCTCTTGCCTGTCGAAATGTAGTTAGATACCTTGGAATCTGGCTAGATCAGTTTCTGTATTTTGGCAAAAGTGTAGATGCTGCTCTGGCCAGAGCTAAAGGTGCTTTTGCCCTTACAAAGAGACTGTTTTATAGCAGCCAACTCGATGCGAGGGTAAAGGTAATCTGCTACATGCCCCTTATCAGGCCCATGCTGGTACTTGGTTGTCCCGTGTGGTTCAATGTACGAGAAAGCTTAATGGAAAAGATTCGGGTGTTTGAGAGGGCTTGCCTTAGGGCTTGTCTTCGCTTGCACAGAACACCAGAATCGAAGTGCAAGAAATTTTATCTTAATGAGGTCCTTTACAACAGGGCGAACCTAATACGAGTGGACAACTTCGTAATTAAGCTGACTCCAAAGCACATTGTAAGAGCAATGACCTCGACGAATAACCTGATATCTGGGGCTTACTACCCCAATTACCTTTACCACGAGAGTGGGCGCTCTGACGGCTTCGTTCCACCAGAAGCATTCCTCTACCTTGATCAGATAGGGTTGATCCAGGATAGATCAGCGGTTCCGTTAATCTTCCATGCCGCCCGGGCAGCTGGGGCAGGCGACTCAACTACAACAGAGACGTCGCACACGGCAGTGTGGATCGTCTCAGGTTCAGTAGGGCGTTGGGGAATCGCGATAAGAGGGATGTCGTTCGGCTGCACCAGCATTTCTGGTGGTTGAATGATGGAGAAGGTATTTCGTCGTCGTTTCCGTCAATTACAGACCAGCCTCACTAATGAGGCAGAGCTGACCAATTTATTTGCTCAGTAAATAGCGATGGCCAGCTTACATAAGTTTAGGTTAGCATTTAAGAAACATACGAGTATACATATATCACTGTATACAAAGGTGTATACTGATATATGTATATGATTGTGTATAATGTCTATGTGTGCTTATGTGTGTATTGTGCATTTAGGTTAGGTAGGCTAAGGTTTATTTTAAGTTAGATACTAAGTTTTTATAAAAAATAAAAAAATGTCCATATGCTAAGTTTTTGTAAACAAAATTTTTTCTTAGCCTTAAATGAAGTCGAAAGACATAGTTATAAGAATTTAGAGTAGCTTAGAGTGCCTGTGTGGGGCCATTAAGTTAGGATAAGATTGTTAAGTAATTTTAAGCTAGAATTTAAGCTTTTTTTGTTAGTATGTAAAAGTTAATGATTAAGTAAATAAAATGCATTTAAAACTGAAACTAAACTAACTAAGATGTATTGTCTCGTTGTTTAGGCGTATAGCGAAAGTTCCCATCAATGCTTGCGTAGAATTCCCTGACGCAAGTTCTCCATTGTAGTTTGTAAGAAATATCGTATCCTTACTAATAAGCTCAATGATCTTGTTATTGTTCGTACAATAAGTGCAGCCTGCGTGACCGCCTTTCAATAACCCCGCTGTGCAGTGGTTCTCCGGAATCTTCACTAACGCTTCTTCCTTTCACACGGTGGAATTGCTTATAGAAAGACAGTTTTGTAGTACGCCATATGTTTCGTCCTGGGTGATAAGGAATCTGCTAAACTCGATGTCGACTTGCTTCCCGTTACCGATAGTAGGCCTCACTAGGAGTTGATTGTAGTCCCCCTTCCTAACCTTTGGTATTGATAGGTTGTATAATAACATGGATTCGTTGGCGTAAATTGATGGTGATCCGAACTCGAGTGCTTCAATTTCATTGGCGTAGGGTAGACTTTCTAACTCGGATACGAGAGTGTTGATCTCGTCATGATTCAGCAGGTTCGTGTTAATAACGCCACCTTTCGCCATTTGACAGGCTCGTACCTTGCCGTCGATTTCATATTTAATAAGCAGGATTAATCAAATCCGTCTTGCTGTAATTTTTGAATATCCGTCGTTTTTACGAGTATATCGTTGTTAGATTTATCGATGACCCAGTTAATCTTCCTCGTCATATCCTTAATGACGCCAAAAAGTTGTTCGTTGGCCTTGTATTGGTGGTTGTTTTTCTCTATAATGTCTTGTTGACTTCCCAGGATTTTGTTCCAATCTGCTGCATCTGGGTTCCCAGCGAACCACTTCCATGCCGAGCCGATCCAGTCAATGGACCTCTGTCTTCTCCGTGGTCTGTTCCTTATTAGATTGATTCGATCGCTTATTTGAGACAGGTAGAAATTAATAATGGCCTTCGTATCTTTGTCTTTGATGTGCCTTCCGATGGAGTCGGTGACCTTCCCAAGTTGATTTTCGAATTGGTTCAGATCTATAACATGCACGAGGTTGAAGTTGTCGTTGACTATCCACGATTTATCTTCCTTGATGGAAACTACTGGAGCTGAATATTCGAATATCTGGAATCCATGGGACATTGCTATGCAGATTAGGCAGGCCAGTCTGTAAATATTAACTTATCTTTTATGGCTGGGATTATGACAAAAATTTAGGTTTACAAATGCTATAAAACGATAAGCACAACTAGTCTTACTATAATGACATTACTTTTGCTGTATTTATTTAAACCTGTTGAAAGATAATCCAAGATTTTTTGGATTATTAAAACCAATGCAAACAAAAAACTAACCATTGCAGGGGAGGTAGATTGTCGTCCTTTAAGAGCACCATACTTCCAACAGCTATATTAGCTTTCTCTCGATTCCATTTGCATCGTTGCTGAAGAGAAGTTAAATATTCTCTGGTCCACCTTTTCCAAAAACTCTGCATCATGTGTCTAACTATTTGCCATCTTGATAGTCTGCTTATGTTTAAGTCCTCGGTGTCAGGCTCTAAAGTAGCAGTAAGCGGACCTCCAATTAAAAAATGACCTGGCGTTAGAACATCAAGGTCAGAAGGATCATCTGAAATTGGACTTAAAGGGCGAGAGTTAATAATAGCTTCAATTTGACAGACTAATGTATGCAATTCTTCATAGGATGAAGTTTCATAACCGACAACACGACGCAAATGGTTTTTAGCTATCTTTATTGAGGACTCCTAAAGTCCTCCGAAGTGAGGGGAGCGAGGCGGTATAAACTTCCATTGTACGCCATCGCTCTGCTGCTGCTGCTGCTGCGAGTAGAATAATGACTTCAGCTCATTTAATTCCTTGTTCGCTCCTACAAAATTTGTTGCATTGTCCGAGTAAATTGTTTTTGGTTTGCCGCATCTGGCGATAAATCTTTTTAGAGCGGCTAGAAATGCAGAGGCCGAAAGATCAGTCGCGACTTCTAAATGTACAGCCTTAACCCCGAAACATATGAATAGGCAGATGTAAACTTTATTAGGTGCTCGGCCTCGAATTCCTGATCGAATATAAAAGGGTCCACAATAATCTACACCTGTCGTAGTAAATGGTCGTGATGATTGCACCCTATCTTGCGGGAGATTCCCTTGAAGTTGTTGCATAACTAGTGGACGAGTTCTAAAGCAGCGAATACATTTATTTATGACTTTCCTTACAGTATGTTTGCCCCCAATTGGCCAAAATTTCGTTCTAAGGGCAACAAGTAAACTTTGAGGTCCAGAATGCATATTCCGAAGATGAAAATGATTAATAATCGTTGATGTGAATGGATGAGATTTTGGCAGAATGATGGGATGCTTGCTTGAATAGGGCAAAGGTGAATTTTGGAGGCGGCCCAAAACTCGCATGACACCATGTTCATCCAAAAAAGGTGTTAATGTCTTTAACTTGCTTGTTCTATGAACTTCTTTATGATTAGAAAGCTGCTTGTATTCATCGAAAAGCTCACTAACTTGTGCCATTCGTACTATGTACTTTAATCCTCGTTCCAGCTCTAGGGTGGTTAATGTACCTCCTTTGCGATTTTCAGTATTTGACGACGCGTTGATAAAAAATCGATAGACATAGGCAAATACCTTTACCATCTTGGTGTACGTATTAAGATATTTGCAATGTATCGATAGATCTTCGTTTCCGGTAATCAATAGGGCGATTGATTTAGTTTTCCGTTTCTCTGGAGGATTTTCTTCAAATTTCCTTGGGTCTAACTGTGGCCACATATCTTCGTCATCCAGCAAGAATTCCGGACCGGACATCCAAAGGGTACTCTGTGTCAATTCAGCAGGAAATGCTCCCCTCGATAGAATATCAGCCCTGTTCGAGACAAATGTATTCCACCTCCAAGCATCGGAATGTATCCATGATAGAACAACAGTTGAGTCACTCCAACAAAATATTTTACAGTTCTGTAGACGCAAAAGCTGCCGAATACGTTGCATTAATGCCGACAGAAGGAGTGCGGCACATAACTCTAATCGAGGTATGGAAATGGATTTTAAGGGTGCTACTCGAGATTTCGCACAGAGAAATTTTGTGCCAATTGAATGGATCGTATCTTAACAACGTAAATAAATACACGCTCCATAAGCCCTTTGACTAGCATCGGCAAATCCGTGCAGTTGAATAGTTGAATTTGGCCGTAGCGTATAACGAGGGAATTTTATGAGACTTATGTGTGCTAATTCTTTGCGAAACTCCAACCAATTTGTATGTAGATGCTGTGGAAGCGATTCATCCCAATGCAACCTTTCTTTCCATCGCGCTTGCATGAATATTTTTGTCTTCACCACAATTGGGCTGATGAGACCGAGCGGATCATACAATTTAGCAATGCTGGAAAGTATTGCTCTTTTTGACGCAACTTGAGAAGGCTCAGCTGCTGAGCAAGAAAATCGAAACTTATCTGAATCAGGCTGCCATATTAAGCCAAGTGTTTTTGTAACCTGCTTGTCGTTGAAATCTAAAAATGTTTCTCTGTCACTGTCGGGAATCTTTTCTATAAATTCGGAATTGTTTGAGCACCACTTGCGCAGATAAAAGCCACCCTTGCTCAACACCGCAGTTGTCTGACGTCCAATTTCCCTAATTTCATCAAGGGTGTCGGCACCAGAAATCAAATCGTCAACATAAAAATCCTGTTGAATTGCTTTGGAGCCAATGGGAAATGTTGAACTTTCATCTAAAGCTAGCTGGACTATGGAACGAATTGCAAGAAATGAGGCAGGAGCAGTTCCATAGGTTACGGTATTCAACTTGAAAATGCTAAGGTCATCATTTCAATTTTCTCTCCATAGAATAAGTTGTAAATTATCATCAGGCGGCTGAACCTGTACACCCCTGTACATTTTCGAGTGATATCAGCAGTGATACCGAATCTGTACATTCGAAAGCGAAGAAGAATTGTAAATAAATCTTCCTGGATAGTGGGCCCCACCATAAGAATGTCATTAAGTGATAGACCCGATGATGATTTCGCTGAGGCATCAAACACTACGCGTAATTTGGTCGTGGTACTATTCGCCTTTGTGACGCAGTGATGAGGAAGGCAAAAATAATTAGTTTTAAGAACATTGGTATGTACCCTAGTCATGTGATGAAGCTGAATGTACTCATTGATGAAACTCGTATACTGCTGCTTTAGGTCGGTATTTCGACCCAATTTGGCCTCGAGATTGTAAAAGCGTCTTTGAGCAAGCTTAAGTGACTCGCCTAGTTCATTGGGAGATTTTTTGAATGGGAAACGAACTGCAAATTTTCCAGAGGAGAGACGCTGATATGTTTTTTGAAACATGTTTTCACACTCCTTTTCCTCTGCGCTAAGCTCCTTCGAGAAGGTTTCATGGAACTCTATTTCCCAGAATGATTTAAGAAGACTTTCTATTGAATCGTCATTTTCAGTATGATCATTATCCCTAGCAATTGCACAAAAGCTATAGCGCTTTGCTTGTTCTAGACTGACCTTTCCTGCAACTGGAATCTGGCCCACAGATAATAAATCGAAAAATATTTCTGCACTTATAAGCAAATCTATCTGCTGTGATTTGTAGAAGTGAGGATCAGCTAGTTCGATGTTTGAAGGTAAGTACGAAAGTAAATCAATATTTTTTAGGGATTTTTCTGGCTGGTTACAGGTAATTGATGGTAGAATGTGTGCCTCAATATCCGTGGTATAGTTATTTAAACGAGATCTCAAGTCAAGATTTGTTTTATATTTCGATATTGTGCTTGTTTCTCCAATACCGCCTATGGGATGAGTAGATCTTAGACGTTTGACACCAAGTTGCTGAATTAGACGATCAGTAGCAAAATGAATTTGGGACCCTGAGTCGAGCAGTGCCCTGCACGTAACGTAGGAACCATTGCAATCTCGCACTAAAATCAAGGCTGTTGCAAGAAATGTGAATGATTTCTGTTCCTTTCCTTCGATAGGAAATTGATTAATTGGATTTGATTTGGGAAGGAGAGATGTGTTTGAATTACTGCCCGATAAAAAATTTGGTTTTGAATGTCCCTCAGGTATGATTGATGTTTCATTGAAAATAGGACTCATGTGAAGCAACGTATTATGCCGTTGGGAGCAATGTTTGCAGGGATGCGAACTACAATTACGAACTTGGTGGCCAGTTCGAAGGCAATTGATGCACAATTTCTTAATTTTGGCTTCTTGATAACGTTTTTCAGGCGACAGATTAGCGAAAGCTTTACATACGTAAATGTTATGATCATTTTTCTCACAAAAGAAGCAGGTGGTATTAAAGGGTTTCGATGTAATAAAAGTCTTATGTGCTATAGGTTTGAAAGACTTACGTGCATTGCTTGATGTTTGTTGTTGAGGCCTGGTGCTAGTACTTGACGCATTTTCCATAGTTTCAAGAAGTTGACATCGTTTTTCGATGAATTCCGCAAGTTGATTGAATTTGGGCAAGGCGTTGATAGTTGCTTCTTCTTCCCACTTTGTACGATTTCTTGAATCAAGTTTGCTGACGACAAGATGAACTAATAATCCGTCCAGAATTTCTTCCTTACTTCCGAGAGTGTTTAGTGCTCTGAGATGGGAGTTAATGCTGTCACTCAGATCACGTAGTTTAGATACCGATCCTCCATCCACGCTTGGTAGCTTGAAAACGTCTCTAATATGTGCCTGAAATATTAAACGTTTATTATTGAATCGAGACTTTAAAAGATCAATAGCATTGGTGTAGTTTTCACTGGTAACTTCGAGGGATTGGATGGTCTTGAAGGCGAAATCCGACAAACATGAACGTAAGTGTTGGAACTTTTCAATAGCCGAAAGTTAATCGTCTGCATCCACTAATGTCTCAAACATAGATAGGAAATCTGGCCAGTCGGTATATTTTCCAGAGAACTTCGTTAGTTCCAATTTAGGCAATCGAGCACTTTTAGGCTTCATACTCAGGAAAGTTGAATCATGTGTAATATTAGCTCCAATTGTAGACTTCCTTTTACCATACAACAGCGTGAGAATCTTTGCTTTGATTTCAGTATATATTCTTCGAAATTAACTCTTTTGTCATTTTCCAACTCGGCTTCATCTAGGATCTCGATATTAGTTTGTGTATCTTCGAACTTTTTAAAATATGTTTCTAAAAGGCCTAACTTCACTTCCCATTCGTGCAAAGAAACACTAGTATTAGCTGAATCGAGATATTTCCGGAGTTTCGTAAGTTGTCCAGTGGCTGAAGCTCTTTTAGTTTTGTAAGACGACATCACATTACTAGATTCAGAATTTTCAAACATATTGGACTCTCAACGGCAGCAGCAAATAAAACTCTTGGATGTTCACTAAAAACTTTGTAGGAACACTTTTGTTATGCGAAACACAAAATTAAACCAGAGTTGCAGTTTATTAATTTTACTTAATCGACGATATCAAATTATCATATGTGTCCTGTCACGGTCGCCATGAAAGATAATCCAAGATTTTTTGGATTATTAAAACCAATGCAAACAAAAAACTAGCTAAAGAAAAGCAAACACGAAATCGAAAAAATTTGTTTTTTATTGCTTGACTTCTAATAATTCAATGAAGGTTACTTAACTGCTGCCCGCAGAGATAGCGGCTCAAAGATGAAATTACAGTGTTAGTATTTCAAATGGCATGATCAATGTTACATATGTACAAATACATTCTTATGACAATTCAATTTAGTTAATTAGCATGTACAATAATGATATGGAGATAATGAAGTAAAAGCAATTGTTATGTTAATGAAGCTAGATTACAGTGTGTACAAAATTATTAGTGCTAGTTTACACTGATAGTGTCTTAGCTAAGGTTATTCCGAACACCTGTATTAAATCATCTTAAAATCATTTTACTTTTAAATGCTAGGTACTGACATATTTATTTATATTTATTTATCTAAATCTTTTTTTAGTTTTTTGTATTAGAAAATTATCTTAAAAATATGTTAAAATCATCTTAAAAGTATGTTAGACTTAAATATTAGATATGAATAATTATAAGTTTATAGGTTTTAAATTTTGTGTATTCAAGGATATAATCCATACTCCTGTTTTTGTTTTTTTTTGTAGTATACATTATATATTTTCTATATTTTTATGTGGGTTTTATGAACTCTTCTGCCTGTTGCAGTGGTAACGGTAACTTTATTATCACGCGCTACTTCTTCCTGAATACCTTTTGAGGCTGTGAATATAACATCACCTTTTTTATAAGCCCTTGGAGGCGTTCTTTTTTTATTTCTATAGAGATTTGATTCTCTTTGTTTTCTTTTTATTTCGTGCTTTAATTCTCTATTAACTTTAGTACGGAAATCTATCATGTTTTGGTAATTAATTCTTTGTGTGCGGTCAAAAAAGATATCGTTTGGCTTTCGCTTTGTCACCGAATGAATTGAGTTATTATACCTATCGACCGCTATATAGAGCAGTTCTTTCAGTCACAAGTTTCTGTGTTCTAATCTGAGGCATCGAAATATTTCAAGTATAGTTGAATGAAACCTTTCAACCTGACCATTTACTTCAGATCGACGAATGGGTGTGTGGTAGGCCTTTATTCCTAACATCTCTATAAAATTAATTATGATTGGGCTTAGGAGGCTACTCTCCTTGTCGGTCACCAATATTTTCGGTGCTGTGAAGTAATGAATAATTTTTAGGATTTTTTCACGAAGATGAAGGACACTTCTGTTTTTTATGTGAAAAAGTTTGCAAATTTTGTGAATTTGTCCTCGGCGACATAGTGTCGAGAGAAACCTGGGTTTGGTTCTTCATATATCTTTAGTCCCCTTGCGGCCCTGATGATTATTTGATTTTGGAAAACAAATTTTGGTGCTTCAACGTGGGGGATTAGATCGGAGCTATCCTGTTCGGCACTATGTACTGTCTGATTATCGCAGTCTATCGATGCTTTAGCTTCTGACTCCCTACAGTGCTCAAGGCAGTTTCCATTAAGGAATTTTGTTCTCTGGCTGTTTTAGTCGCAGAGCCATTTTCTGCTTTATTTGAAATATGGAGAATTATATGGGCTTTTAGAAGCGGATAATTCCTTATCTTAAAAGCTCATTTATATCTTTTTCTACTACCTCTCTCTTGCAGATCGGGTAAGGATAACTTTTTGCGAATATATGTTCTTGGGTTGTAGTTCTTATCTCTGCTGTATAGTGGTGTTTAAAATTCCTCTTTCACTTATGGGCCCAAAGAGGGTCTCATATTGTAGGATTAGGCGGTTCAATTCTGACTTGGCATTCTCCGAAAGGGCATTGCTAAACACGATGTTGACTTGCTTGGAAGGTTCTTCTTTGAGGGGGATGACAGCATCAGGGTATAGGGTTAGAATGTTCTGTTTTCTATCTATGACAGCCCCAAGTTCTTTCAGCGTATCATCGCCAACGATGCCGTCGAAAGACGTAAGGGCAGGCAGAACGTAGAACGTTAAAAGAGTATTACTTCCAACCCTTTCAAAGAATTTTCCCCTCACACATTCTTTAATTTTAATCTTGCCGCCTGCCGAATGAACCATAAAGGGTGATTTTACGCGGGTTGTTTTTTGCGATATAGATGGACTAATGAAATTCTTGTTCGCCCCGGTGTCGACAAGAAATTTCAGAATAGTTCCGCTTCGGACGATGAATTCTATGTATGGTACGCTGGATAGCCTCCCGACATAAAATTCTGTTCGTCGATGTGCTCCTCCGCGGATGCGACGTAGGCGCCAACATCATTGGGCACCTCTAGTTGACCCTCGCTATGAACCTCGTCAGCCGTCTGTACGTTATACAATCTCTGGTGTTTCTGCTGGTAGTTATCGGACTTAGCCTTCTTAGCTTAGATGGGTTACTACCCTGTGGCCTGTTCATATAATTCACTTAACGCGACTGAATGGACTGATCGACATCCATCTTCGGGTGAGGTTTGGGTGAACTTGGTCGCGGAGGTGCCTCGTTTTCGCTTGGTTGCGGATGGTTATTGTGTTTAGGTTTATCAAACCTATGCTGTGGGAAATTTCTCCGATGACGCCTAGTTTCTTGTCTGAAGGTCTGGTTTATGGGAGCTGTCATGGTATTTGATACGTTCGCATTATGAATCGTATGACTCCGGTAGTTGAGGTTTTGTATCTCCAGGCAGGCCGAATAAGCTTCCGGGAGAGTTCGCGGTTTTTGGATAATTAACATCCTCGATATATCGCCGTTCAGACCTCGTACGAAAACGGATAGAGCTCTGTATCGGTAAGTCTCCACCAAAAGAAAAATAATGCTTAGCTCAAGCCGATATTTTTGACACTGTGTACTTCTTTTTCAGCAACGCTCAAACACTGTGATTTCCGCACTATTTAATTATTTGCTTTATAATTGGTATAACAAAATTTTCACTGAAATTACAATGCACGTACTTTACACATATTTTTCGTTCGCTTTTTTCTTTTTCAAAGCGCTTCCCTTAGGGTATTTTCATCTTATATATTCTCTTCTTTGATCACTCTTTATTATTCCTTTCTCACTCACATTAACTTAACCATGGTGGGGAATTCTTTATCGTCACTTTAATTTTTTATCGTCACTGTATTTTTTGTTCGTTTATATTTTTTTCTTCTTTTCGGGTATTATTTCGTAACTATTAGAACAAAAAAATTCGTTTAGGTAAAAGTAAGAAACCGGCCTCTGGAATTGCTGTATTGATCCCGTTTAGTCGCAAGCGTTTATGATTGCAAACAACCTACTAATGGCACATGCAAATTCACATTCGATTCCTTTTAATCACAGGCGAAATCTGCCATGTTTCCATGGGTATGACAAAATTTTGCTGCTGGAGAGTTAGAGTAGTTACTGTGTTCCCATGGGTACAGCAACGTGCGCTCAGTAGAACGAACTAACTTCCTGTCCTGTATTAAGGGACACAACAATTCACACGGGATAAAAGGATAAGAATTTTAGAAGCCGGTCCCTGCTCGGGCGCCAGTTAACGTTACCTTTCCGGAGTAACTAAAAAAAAAAACCGAACTCCAACTGTTCGGGAGTAAAACACGTATTCAAATTAATAAGTTTCTCTATTACAATTAAAATACTATACACGTCTATGTCCGAAGTAAAACTGTTCCACCAATCCACACAACAGCTCCTTGTTACCTTGATTCCACCTGATGCGATACGCTGACTTAGCGCTTCCCACGAATAGTGCATTCGGCGCATGCATGTACATGAAATCCATCGGATGCGCGTGTGCTTCGTCAGCATAGGTTCCCATGCAAAATATTCCCACTGTGACCTTCGCAGTGGGTCGGGTTTCCAGGTTGCTGTCTGCTGGATCATGTTAACTGTGAATCGAACAGGCATATTTATTATTCAATACAGCAATGCAATAATAACAATAGACAAGCAGACTCTTGATCCCACTCTTGAAACTTATGAGGAAATTTTAACACTGCAATCAATGAAGGATCTCAACAACACTGAAAATATAAAGCTAATTGAAAAAGAAAACCAGACAGGTTACCTAACCAACTTTGGGTTTAGTTTAGTTAGTAGTTTTAAACGCATTTTATTTTCTAATCAATAACTCTTACATACTAACAAAAAATGCTTAAATGCTAGCTTAAAATTACTTAACAAACTTATACTAACTTACTGGCCCCACACAGGCACTCTAAGCTACTCTAAATTCTTATACTATGTCTTTCGACTTTATTAACATTTTCTTTATGGATATTTATTTACTATACTTAAAGCTAAGAAAAAATATTGTTAACAAAAAACTTAGCCTATGGATGTAATTTTTTATTTTTTATAAAAACTTAATATCTAACTTAAAATAAACCTTAGTCTACTTAACCTATATACACAATACACACATACAGACACAAAGACATTATGCACAATAATATACATATACTAGTATATACCTTTATATACACCAGTATATGTATATATTTCTTAAATGCTAACCTAAACCTATGTAAGCTGGCCATCGCTATTTACTGGGCAAATAGATTGGTGAGCTCTGCCTCATTAGTGAGGCTGGTCCGTAATTGACGGAAACGACGACGAAGCATCTTCTCCATCATTCAACCACCAGAAATGCTGGTGCTGCCGAACGACATCCCTCTTATCGCGATTCCCCACCGCCCTACTGAACCTGAGTCGATCCACACTGCCATGTGCGACGTCTCTGTTGTAGTTGAGTCGCCTGTCCCCAGCTGTCCGAGCGACATGGAAGATTAACGGGACCGCTGATATATCCTGGATCAACCCTTTCTGATCTAGGTAGAGGAATGCTTCCGGTGGAACGAAGCCGTCAGATCGCACACTCTCGTGGTAAAGGTAATTGGGGTAGTAAGCCCCAGATATCAGGTTATTCATCGAGGTCATTGCTCTTGCAATGTGCCTTCGAGTCAGCTTAATTACGAAGTTGTCCACTCGTATTAGGTTCGCCCTATTGTAAAGGACCTCATTAGGATAAAATTTCTTGTACTCCGACTCTGGTGTTCTGTACAAGCGAAGACAAGCCCAAAGGCAAGCCCTCTCAAACACCCGAATCTTTTCCATTAAGCTTGCTCGTACATTGAACCACACGGGACAACCAAATACCAGCATGGGCCTAATAAGGGCCATGTAGCAGATTACCTTTACCCTCACATCGAGTTGGCTGCTATAAAACAGTCTCTTTGTAAGGGCAAAAGCACCTTTAGCTCTGGCCAGAGTAGCATCTACATTTTTGCCAAAATACAGAAACTGATCTAGCCAGATCCCAAGGTATCTGACTACATTTCGACAGGCAAGAGGCTGTCCGTGCTGTCCAATGATTGAGAACTTTCGCCAATTTTTTCTGGTATCCCTAGAGGCTCCAGACAACGGCGTAATAAAGAGAATGGTTTCCGACTTCTGAAAGTTGATTTCCAACTTCCAGTCATCGCAAAATCGTCTTATCTTATCGAAGTCACTCTGCAAGAGAGTATTAAAGACCTCGATTTTTGGACCTGTTCTGTACGCTACCAAATCGTCTGCGTACGCAATAGTATGGGGAAGTGAACCTATCAAGTCGCTTGTATAAATGTTAAATAGGATCGGCGAATTGACCGCGCCTTGCTGAAGACCATTTTTAATTTGAAATATTCCAACAGAAATCACATCACCATTTTTCACGATGAACTGTCTGTTGGTTAGCATATTATAAAGAATGTACAAGAGAGGTTTGCTGATTCCCAGCCTAGTCAGCTTATAGAAAAGACCCTCTAACCATACGTTGTCGAAGGCCTTCTCCAAGTCAACAAGGCAGGCACCAGTGCATTGTTTTTTGCCTTTATTCCATTGGATATCGGACACCAGTTTAGACGCGGCATGTGAGATATCATGTCCCGCCTTAAAACCGAATTGATTATCCGGAACTATATGTTTGTCCTCAACCCACCTAGACAGAGCTCTATTGATTACTTTCTCAAAAACCTTACTGATATTCGGAAGGAGACTTATCGACCGGAGATTCGCCGGATTGGATATATCTTTTCCCTTTTTGGGGATAGGTTGAACCACCGCTGTTTTCCAATGCGCTGGATAATGTGCATTATTCATTGCATTATTAAACAGGGTGGTGTAAATGTCCACCGCTTCTAGAGGCAGATGTCGAAGCACGATATTCGGAATACCATCGGTCCCCACTGATTTCTTAGCCCTGATTGTGTCGAAGATCTCACGGAGTTCTTCCTTCGAAATGAACGGGGGTAGGTAACCCTCTCTGGTCATGACATTATTTGCCATATTTTCGTCGCTGAACCGGGTGAAACCAGAGCCCTCTGATCGCCAGTTCCCTATTTCATTTCGAATGCAGAAGTCGTGCACCAAGACGCGATTGTCCAGGTCGTAATTAGGGCCAGTGGTATCAGTGGCCTTGTATACTTCCTGGAAAGTCGCCCCTATGGCCTCAACCTTCTCCTGTGGATCCTCGACCGCAAAGAAGTCGTCATCATCAGCGGCCTCATTTGGATCAATACCTGCTATTGTCAGTAGCCGTTCGTTGTCCGTCGTCCGGGCTATTTTAAGACACTGAAGGTCGTTTTGATTTTTTCTCCGAAATAGTTTATTTATTTGCGGAAACATATTCGGGTTGCTGGTGTTTACAGCCCGAACCTTGTTGTTCCAATATAAACTTACAGAAATTCTGTAATTCTCTTTTATTAGCGTTTGAATATTTTTAATCGACGACTTCAGTGTCCTAATCTCCGGGTCTTGTCTGTCAGTTAACTGTCTGTACAAGTTTTTGAGTCTTGACAGAAGTGCACTTTTCTGTCGGTGCAATGCGTCAATAGTAGGATTGCGGAACAGGTCTTCGTTAGTTGTACGTTGATACCGCGGTATTGTAGTGTCCATAGTTTGTTTAATTGTCTCGTCCATCTGTTTTAGGTAATTGTCGATCTCCTCGTTTGACAAATTCCTATTGGACGGTGGGTGGAGCGTGTTCGAGGAGAGCGCTCTGTTCAAGGTTGCGGAGAAGCGCGTCCATCGAGTCTTACTGTAGTTGTAAGAATATCTTTGGACAAACTCCTCCAATTCCGCAATTTCGTTGGGAACTGTAATTTCGGTGCTAAAACCGCAATGGTCGCTGTCATACACGAATGTGCGCAGACAGTTTAATGTTTGTAAATTCGTACCTGTCATTCGTATACGTTCGTCGTACAGCAGTAGATCCAAATAAGACCCGCCTCTGGGAAACGACGGGTTATCCGTCGCTTTAAGACCGAGTCTGTACATGACATCGTGCTGACCCCACCAATCGAGTAGTAGGTTCCCTCTAGTATTTGGCAAATTATTTCCCCAATCACTGTGTCTAGCGTTGAAATCCCCGCCGATTATAAAATAATTCTCCCCCAATTCCAGCCTCAGAAGTCGAAAAAGCGTGTCGAGCTCTGTAATAAATAGGGCGGATTGTGAAGCCTCAGGTGCATAAACAGAGGCCAAGTACAGCCGCTTTCCACTGCGAAGCGGGATGTAAATGACAACTGCCTCCAACACCCGGAACCTGCGCAACACTCCCTTGTACACTCTGTGAAATTTTATACCTTCTTTAATGAAGATCGCGACACCACCTCCACGTTTGGATCTGGGCCGGTTTCTTCTTCTAACAATATAATTATTGTACTCCAGTTTGTGATTATCGGTTAGCTTGGTTTCGCTAGCGAAAAGCACATCAGGAGTTTGGTCTTGTAGCAATTTAAACATCGCGGCTCTTCGTTCGATCCTAATCAGTGAATTAACATTCACCGCAAGGACCTTCAAAGTTTGCTCCACCATGTGCGTACCCATTACGACATGTGTTGCGTTAGGCCCGGCAGCAGCGCGTAAATCTGGTCCACCCGCTTGGCCTGTTCTTGCACCTGCTTTTGCAGCTGAGCCATCTGCCCTTGGATTGCGAGCAAGATGGCTAGCATATTAGGTGCAGCTTCCGTTGTTCTCGGCATTGGCGCCGGAGAAGCAACAGTCGCTTGCTGTACCGTAGCCCCCCTACCAGACGCCATTTGGGCGTAGGAAATTTGGGACGTGACGGCTGGTGTTTGAAATCTAAGAGGTGAACATTTGACCTCCACCTTCTGCTGCCGAGCCAGTTTTGCTTTCTTAATGTCAGCGAACTTAGGACAACCCCGATAGTTTGCGGTGTATCCCACGTTTCCACATAACACGCACGAGAGCTTCGATCTATCGGATGCTCCGTCAACACCCAGAGTACACTCCTCGGAACTGTGGTTCTTAGCGCACTTCACGCATCGAGGCTGCATTTGGCAGTTCGACGCGGCGTGCCCGAACCTCTGGCAGCGAACGCATTGTATAACGCCTTCGCTCCATTTTAGTTTTTCCCAGTGAACCACCTGGTAGTCTAGGACATTGATACTCCTTAGACTATCCAGACGGCTTTCGGGACTAAGCTGCACCAGGAAGAACGGCAGACTCCGTTTCTCCCGCCTGGCTCTAGCTGTGGTAAATGGCTTTACCCCCACAAACTTGAGTCCTTCGCACTCCTTCTCTTTGAGCAGTGCCAGGATCTCCTCAGGATCAGAAGACGGTTCCAACCCCTTCAGCAGCATCGATTGCCGCTTTTCACACTTCGGTGTGTATGAGTGCTCCGTCGTCGTTTTTTTTAGGAGCTCTTTCACTTTCGCGTAGCCCTCCACTGTATTACAGTGGATGGCATGGCGATCGTTCCCCAATCTCTTTATATTAAAATTATTACCAATGACCAACTTACACAGGTCCTTGGTTGCACTTACCTCCAGTTTGTAGGTGTTGATCGGAGGCACCTTCTCTTTCTTCTTCTTCTGCTGCTGCTGTTGTTGTTGTTGTTGGTGTTGCTGCAGCTGCTGTTGTTGATTTTGTTGTTGTTGGTGTTCTTGCCGCTGTTGCTTTCGCTGCAGTTGTTGCTTCGGCTGGTGATGTTTTTGTTGTTGCTGCAGTTGCTGTTTCTGCTCTTGTTGTTGTTGTTTTAGGGAGCTCTCTACTTCTGATTGCTCCCTCTGCCTTCGTGCAGTTTGCCTCTGCTTAATAGCAAGCATATCTTGCTCCAGCTTTTGTATGCTGCTTTTTATGCGATTAATGTCGTCATCTTCGTCTTCCGACTCAGATGACGCCAGAGAGGCGAAGCTGTTGGAGCCCCCCTCCTCTTTATCTTGTTCAGCTGTGGAAGCAGCACTTATTTTTTTTTTGGAGTGATTAGGAGGGGTATTCAACCTCTTCCTCCTTTTGCTTGCTTTCGCCACGGTTATGTGAAGAGCGGGGCGCTCTTCACCATCCATCACGTGGTTTTTGCTTTTTTTTTTTTTGTTTTTCTTATTGTTTTTGATATTTCACAATTTTAGGGGGAAAAAAAATAAAAACAAGAAAAAAAGTTCCATGTTCACTCGGGATTCGAACCCGCGTCCCACGATTTGTTGACTGGCGCCCTTAACCGATGGGCTACCGAGTCAATTGATGAAGTTGTAATTAATTGTGTTTATGCACTAAATTATTGTTTTTTTTTTTTTTTTTTTTTACTTTATGAGAAGCCGAAAGACGTCTATTCTCACCAAAGATTTGCGAACGACTGAACCAACTTTGGGCTAACAGGTTCCGTGATAATCATCCTAGCAGTACTTATTTTTACTAGGCTGTTTGCCTAGGCTAGAAACGCAATACAGCTGGAGAGCGAATATCGAAACCAAACGCACCTGAGTTTCAAATCACTACAAAAACAATTTTCCTTTCTCTTTCTTCTACCTTTCCGCCCGCGCCATGGCAACAGTAAAAGGGTATCTAACCCCTTAAGCGCGCGTAAATTATATAAAAAAAAAAGAAAAAAAAAAGGTGAGTATTACAACAACGATAGAACTTCCCAAGCACAAGCTTCTTCATTTGCACACGTTTTCCGTTCTGCAAAATCTGCATCTAAGCAAACAAACAAAAGTGCAATATTCAACCTGACATCCGTTACCTGAGAAGCATTAGGTGATACAATGGCTTTGAGCATAGCTTAGATGTTAAGTTCATGATTTGTAATAATTTATCCAGATTCAATAAAATAAATTTGTTTTTTTTTATAAAAAATAAAGTAATAACATTTTAACTTCTATGTTGAAAAAAGTTCAATTTAAAATTTCAATTTCTATTAAAACCTCTTAGGTAGTTGGTTTAAAATTTCATTTGGATACAATAAAATTCGCTTATATACATACATCACACGCACTCGCATGTCCATAACAGTGTCAAACAGCTAACGGGTCAACTAGGCAATGATAAAACATTTAGGGAACACAGCAATGAGAATAGACATAACTAACATCCTTAAACAATAAAACCCAAGCTTCTTAGCTGACCAAACATTCGTTACTCTTATCTCGCAACAGTCACGACAAAGTGTACATAAACTTCAGAACTTTCCTATTAAGCCGACCCACAAAACGTACATACATACACACATATGTACTTATTTGAAATGTTTAACCACATCACTAGATAATGTAGGATGTAAAAATCTTATTACGACACTACAGTACAACATGGGAAGTCGGATCCGCCCTCAGTTATCCATTTCGTTTTATAGCAAACTTAGCTATAAGAGCATATGCCGAATATTTCAATGGGCAAGTATGGTACATATGTATGTATGTATCGTATATAAAAATTCGAATCTATGCACATGGGTAGATATTAGAATACATAATATGTAGTGTATATACCTACTCATTTTCATGCGTAAAAAAAGTAACGCAATGATTAATCACATAATGTTGCTAATGAAATTTTCATTCCGATGTGATTATACGAGTACATTTTATTTATTTATTTTATTCATCGCTCATAAAATGCGATGAAAATCGACTGTCAAACGTATAGCATACAATGCATTAGAGCGATAAAATCACCTTACCTGCCATCTTATTGTTATATTAATTTTCTTAAAAAGGCCAAGGGCATTTGACCTATAATACGAGAAAGAGATTATAGATAAATTGATTTCAAAGTACAAACTTTAGCGTAAGCAAACAATTAAAAATCTATTAGGCTTTATACTTAGCCTCATACGCTACGATCATCTTTTTCAATATTATACTTAGGGTGACCAGTTGGAAGATAAAAAATAAAACAAATTTTTCCCCAGGGGTTTTTTTTTTAATTTTATTTCTGTAAACTAAGAAAGGCACATTTTCTCCTACATACATATATATGCGTACTCGTATGTATACTTACACAAATACTGCAATTAGCTAGGAAAGCATTTTCTCCTTGCTTTAATTTATTTTACTTTCCGTAAAAGCGAAGGAGCTCATTGACGAAGTCTGTGACAGTTTTTCCAAATTGAAGGAAAAATTGCCTTTTTTAGACACAAAAGAGGAAAATGAATCAGAATACTTAAGAAGGAAAAAACTGGAAAATAATTGTTCTTAATATTTTATATTTTAAATTAAGCTAATGGCTATGGTGAAAGTTTCAGTATATGACTTATATAAAAGTAAAGATATAAACCATCAAATTGCATGTATTTGCGAGGTTTTATGCGCCAAGTCATTATTAAAAAAATAGAATTGCGCATATTTGAGGTTGAGAAGAATGACTCAATCTATTTAACAGCAAAATGTTAAAACAAGTTTATTTTTTAAACAAATGAGATTTTTATTTATATTTTTATTAGTTTTAGTTTAGCAATTTAAGATATTATCGTTTTACACTCTTTCACCAAATAGCTCGGTGTTGAGAAAACTGCGGATCAGCTTAAGGAGTAAATTTCCCTAACGACTAACGACACCTCTTGCAAGCTTTATATGTACGAGTATGTATGGGGAAATCGTATTTCGTACTACGATTTTTTTTGTATTTTTGCACAAAACCAGCAAGGGCTTTTCGCCCACCAGCTTATTTGTGGGTTGTCGTTATTGCACCGGCAAAAAATGGCACCGCGTAGGAAGGGAGGATGGGAGTAGTGCAAATAACTTTTTTTTTGTACCGCGGCAGTTACTTTACGTTTTTTGTTTTTGTTCCTTGTTTTGCCCGAGAATAATTTTTCGTCGGCAAACTTTTTTTTTTGTTTAAAAAAAAAAAAACGCGGACACCCGGTGGATATCGAAAACAAGAATCTGTCCCGTATACACGGAGTGGAAAACTGTCCGCGCCGCACTCCAATTTTTATTTTGCTTGCTTTTTTATACTATTGTATTTTGCGCAAAAAAAAACCAAAAGGGACCCGAATCCGATGCAACCTTGTTGCTCTATCCTCAGACATAAACTGTCCCAACTTCCTCAAAAAAGTCCCATCCTATACGACCTTGCCGCTATGTCCCCAGACAGTCCAAAAAAAAAACCCCAATTTCGTCTGCTGATTTGATCAGCTGATCAAAACCCGTAAGGCCATTGACCTGTCTAATTGGACTCATTCTCAAAAAATCACATTTCTTGTTTCCTATTCGCTTTCTACCTCTTTCGCTTACCACTCATGTAATCTATTCCTACTCTAGATTCTGTCTCGCAAAAATAGGTTCCTGTGTAAATTATATTCTTCATCAAAGTACACAACCTACATATAAACATTCATATCTAGATTACTCCCACACGATCTGTAGCCTTAGCAAGGCTTTCCACCTCTTCCTTCGGAATTTAAATTAACAAAACACAACGCTCTCTACGACAAAAGGGACATATTTACCATGGGAACAAGAACACGGGGAGAGAGTGAGCCTACGAAGAAAATGGAATGAGGGAATTTGAAAATAGAGGGACGATTGGCAGAGTCAGATTTTGCTGTGAGTTGCGAATGAGAGATTAGTAGGACCAATTAATAGATTGGGAGGGGAAAAGGTTTGCTTTTTGAAAAGGGGTAATTTACTTTACAGTGAGGGAACACAAACAGAACACCACAACTTTTAAAATTTTTTTTTTTTATTATTATTATTTTTTTTTTCAAAAAGGCTGTCGCTACAATGCCTCCGAAAAGGATAAACACTTCAAAACCCTTCAGCAAGTCAAGCAAGATGCGAAGATCCACGGCAAAGAAGAGCACTAATCCTAGGAGTGACGATATTTCAACTGCCGTAGCTGTGGTGAATCAGATTCTGCCGGAAAAAAGATCCAATGTGATCAATGCAATGTCTAGAACCACTTCGTTTATGCTGGTGTGGACAGCTTTGTTCAATATGAACCATTCTTATGCAAGATGTGCGCAGGTAAGAATAAATGCAAATACCGAATCTGATGTGAGATTTGTCCGCACAAAAGCCAATACGTACATATACCCAATAATCGGAACCAGCATTAGCGACAAATACTGCTGTCTTCACCCAAAGTGCCGCCACGGTTTCTGCGCATAATGCGACCGAAGTTGCTGCTTCATGCAGAAACCTAACTACCGCCACGACTTCGATTATTTCATCACGAAATCCCGCCAAAGTTGCTGCTATCTGCGGAAATTTTACTCCGCTACAACATCAAGTGCTAGCGCCATTCTGAATCCCTATGCGATAACTTCAGTACAGAATGTAGTTGGTCTGCAAACTTGGCACCTGGCTACTGCGACGTTGATGCCAAATGCTTAAAGCGTAATAAGTAGCACATGTCTTTAGTGTTCGATCTACTCCCATTGCAATGAACGCGGCCACCACTTCCAGATCTGCACAGCCTATATACGATTAACATACCTTTACGGAGTTTTCTGGGGATGGTATGTTTCCAGACGAAAACAATGTTCCAATCTCTGCACCTCAACCACCAAGATCCAAAGGCTCGACCAAGTCATCCAAGTGCTCTTCAACTAAGTGACTTTAAATAGATCTGCAGAGAATCGAAGAAGAAAGGACGATGGGGGAAAATCGAGAAAAAGAAGAGCTCAAACTAAGGAAAGAAAAGGACACTGAATACTTAAACGAAGAATATCAGATACTAAGTCAAGCGGTGAATTCTTCATAGTGCTATGATGAAGATGCTCAAGAGATAGACAACGCAATAGCTTCAAAACCAAACGAAGATAAGTGGATTGCCGGAGTTCCAGATCGGAAATGCCTGCATTTAACGACGAGTATCGGAGTACATCCCTCAGATTTCGTACCGCTCATCTCTCAAAATCTACATATTCGTGGGCCACAGATAGGCATCCACCAACAGCCGTATGTATGTCCAGGATGCATGTCACAAAGTGGTGTGACGATACAACGGTTTGACCCGCAACACTCACCTTTTGTGCTATCGCAGAAAATCACTCCAACTTCAGATAATTCTTTCTTTCCTTCACAGGTTATACAAAACCATCAACAGCCTATTACACAGATGTCTCAACCTGTGACTTCCCCCTATACTAGCCAACGTGTGTTTCCGAATAATAATTTAACAAAAAACCATTTAGCAACACGCCAATTAATGTCCCGAGATCCACCGACCATTGATATGGGAACCCCGCGGAGTGGCCACTCTCTATTGCCAGTTTCAATAGAAGTCCAGAACTAGGTGAGTTTATTGACGAATAAAATCTTATAAGGTTGTAACCATAGCACATAGCTCTTAAAAGTAATTCGCTGGAGGCAGTTAGAAGCCACATAATAAAACCATATTGCTTTCGATGAGTGATTGAAAACCTTAAGATTTTATATGAAAGAACAGAGCTAGTCATCAATACGTTGGTTGGTGCAATCAAATCTACAAATCTATCGCCAAAGGCAGAAAAGCTTGAAACTATTGTCACAGAACCTTTGTGCTACAGCCGAAGCGTCTGAGCTAGTAGACCATCTTAACAATCAAAGTTCCCCCCGCATTGCATCTTAATTGGGCAATCCATAAGCAGACGTTGGCATTGTGTACTCTGTTACATTTTAGTACTCGTACATAGAAGTATAAGATAGCTGAAGCTACGAATGGAGTTCTTTTACTCCACCTACGTCCTTGAGGAGAAAAAACACCTACACAAAAACTGGTAAGATGGAAGAATTGAATAAATGGTAAAATGTGAGGAAGCATCAGATTTGCCATAAGTGTCTCGAGAGGCATCGGAAGTGTAGTTGCAAGTCAGGCTCGGTTTGTGGGAAAACTACTCCACAATGATCGAAAGGAATTCGAATCATTTTAATCGAACGCTGGGACCGTTGTGGTACACTCTGAACCTCAGAGCTACAACACAGATCCTGTTTTACTTCGAGTGGTACCTGTGTTTCTTTATGGAAAGCAGTTAAAATAAAATTGTATGCATTAGATCGGCAGTTGAACGTATAAAGAGTCCCACAACCTTTGTGCCTAAAGGGAACACCTCATGTTGTGAGAGTTGTTCTGAGTTAATCGACCTACAAATTTCCAGCACTAACACGAATACAGAAAGGTTTCCACTAGCAGATCTACATACGGTCGATAACCTTTGCCTATCGGCTCAAACACTCAACGCAGACGAGTTAAAAACTAGATTTGACTACTTAAAAGGACTCTTTGCGAATGCAGCAGCTCGGATCTGCATCGAATTTTAAGGGATTTTATTTGCGATGATCATTTTGGTTCTTTAAGTTCACAAAGGATCATAATGGCTCAGGATGATGCTCGAGCTCTGCTCAACACCCATACAGTCCGTAAGAATGGAGATTCGATAAAATCCAATTGCCAGAGAGCAGCCGAAATTCGCGGAACTTCACTTAACTCCGTGCTACTAAAGGGGCCTGACCAACTCACACTTCTAACGTCGGTTATCTGTAAGTTTAGGCAACACAAGATCGTAATCTGCGGGGACATCATGGAAGTGTACCACCAAATCGGTATCGGAAGAGATGATCAACATTACCAGCGATTCTTGTTGGACTGCAATGAAGATAGAAACCCTTATACATATATAATGACGGCTATGAGCAATGACGGTGACTGTGGGTCGAAGAGTCGAAGAATCGAAAAGCGTTGGGGTGTTCCTTTGGCCTCTGTGTCTACACGCATATACCAGGTTGATATATTTTGAGTTCTAGGTGCCGTATCGACTTGGAATTTTGAAAAGCCTCCTAAAATATTGTTTTTATCAAATTCGAAACAAAAAATTTTCTTCTTGGGTCAAAATTTGCAAGTAGTTCTTGCGGTTTACCCCTTCCATCTATAGCCAACACAACCTGTAGTGCATAGAAAAATTATCTAAATTGTTAGTTAGAAATGCAGGAAAGCACTTTTGTTTCATTATACGAGTAAATACTTATTTCTTATTCATGTAGGTGTAAGCGGCAAGTTCAACTGAGAAGTGAATCTCACATCAGTGGTCGTTTCGAGATCAACCCGTTAGCCTACATTTTTGCTTTTTCTTTTACTTACTGAGGCAGAACGGTGTGATAAGTCCAGCAGTCAAGTCAGTCAAGCTCTTGTTAAGTCAATTCGCCTACACGTTCTTTTCTTCTTTTTTTTTCTATTTGCCAAAGTATATTCCTATCATTAAATCTCCTTACTATCCTACTAGTGCGCGTATTATTGATCATTAAAAAAAAAAAAAACATAACAAAACAGATACTGTGTGAATTATTGAACTCGAGTAAATAAAAATAATACTTCTTTTTTAAATCGAATAAAAGGCTTTTAATTTCACCCACATTCATTTGACATTATTTTTTATTTTGTATGGAAAAAAAGGAAAATGTTAAATTTTATAAAAAAAAGTGTTATTTTAGAATAGACATCTATCACATTGAGTTATATCTACTGAATGTTCAGCACAGACTGGCTTTTGGCATTCTTTGCAGGCTTTTCGTGTTGGTCTTGTTCTGGGACATAGGTAACAATTTCCCTTCTGCTTGATTCTGCCAGAATTGGCCAGAATTGAGCCCTTACTGAAGATTTTCAACAGTCGGTGTTACTGGGTGGCGCAACATAATTTCAATTCCACTTCATCATGAAAAATTTCGCATGATTTGTGCATTTTGTGCATTTTGTGAGCGAATCTGAATTTTTGCCATGGCTAATTGTTCACTCAACTATTGTAGGAACAACCTTCTACGGTTTTGTGATGTCTTCAAGTGTGGATTATTTTCAGATCACGAATGTTGCAAATGCAACCAGATCCACAATGCTATAAAAACAGCCGAAGGCCATCTCTTCGTTCTTCTCTTCGTTGTATATTCACCAAGGCATTTGTCCATATTGTCAACACCTCTTTTGCTTCTGTTGTAATCGGGTATCATTTTTGACTTTCTTTTAAGACCTTCAATTTCGATACTATAATGGGAAGTGGATAGAACCACACCTGATTTGCCCTTTTTTTGGAATATAGGAACACATACTTATATTACTGCTGAATGCAAAGATTGATGATTCTACTGCTCTTACTTTGGATTAGAAAATTCGGCTGGTACAAATGTACGTCTTTTATTTACCCAATATTGTAAAATTGTAGTCTAACATCAAAGTAGAAGCTAAATTATATATGGTAAAAAAGTTGTTACTACCACGGAACAGATTGCAACAAAAATCTTTGACAACACGTTCACCTTGAGTTTTTTTTTCTTTCTCCAGAAAGTGCAATACTAGTACAGATTTGTCCTTTGACTGGATAAGAAGAAATAGCGTCACATACACACCAAACCTTAATTCCGTACTTGGCCGATTTTGAAGGTATATATTGACTGAATCCGGTGCCACCACGATAAGGATAAAGTTGTTCATTAACAATGACGTTGGCTCCTGCTTTATAGTTATCCTTGAGGTTTCTATTCAACAAACTGCTTTGACAGTTTGTTTACGTTGCTGGCGCGTATTCAAATCTAATAAAACGACTGATAGCGAAAAAACCTTGGAGACCCATTGAAGCACGATACGACGGATGTAAGTTAATTTTCCATAGATCAGTTGTATGTACATACATAATTAGAAAGTGTAACACCAGCTAACAAAAGTGTGCCCAGATAAGCGTCAAATTCAGTTGTGGTAATAGGTTTTCATATACGAAGTGGTCCTGCTGGGTTTTCTTCATGTTCATGTTCGTAACACTGGGTTGCTTTTCTATTGGTTTCGCGAATTATTGTATCACACATTTCAGCTGACATCAACATTTTGAATGTTTGTATAATGCTAAGACCTTTTGTTCTGCGTGCTGGTTCATTGTTCGAGCTTCTAAGTATATTATGCGCAAAAATCGGCGAAGTTGTGGTGGTTTGTCTGACCAAATTGTACCATCGCTAGCTATATAATTATTTGCAGAAGATTCAATTGGAGCTACTTCCAATTCTTCGTCCGAATCAGTCACACTAGCACGATCATATTCTGGTAACTGCAATTCGTCTGCATCTGAATCTTCTACATTCACATTATTGTATTCACCATCGCCCCCTTCATCTGCCAATGAACGTCCATAAGTATTTTGCTCATCTTCACTATCAGCTTCCAAAAGTTCCTCCAATCTTTGGCTTATGTAATGTTCTCTGTCTTCAAAGCTAAGTCCTTGCAATTGCCAGGAAGTTAACCATTGCCCATCAGCCATAATATAATTTTATTTTATTTCTATTAATAATTACTCTAAAAACTTGTAAATAAATAAAGAAATAAATAAAACATATAAATATATAAATAACTAAAAAAATGTATGCTTAAGTCTTGAAATCTTTTTTCTCATGTGAAAAATAAAAGCGTCTTTGTATCCAAATGCCGTAACAAATGTTCTAACAAGAGAAAATACTTCAAACAATTCTAAGACACAATTGGCAGAAACACAACCAACTCAGTTTCAGTTTATATGCATTTTTATTTACACACTTTAAATTACTCTTACATGCTAGACAAAAAAACGCTTAAAAATTAGCTTAAATAACTTAAAATTATCTTATACTAACTTACTGGCCCCATGCGGGCACTCTAGGTTAAACCTAACACTTAAACTATGTCTTTCGACGAACTTACAGTCTAATTTTATTTCTATTTTTACACTTATTACAACTAAGAAAATGAACTTAAAAAAACTTAGTGTCTGGACTCTTTTTTTTTTATCTATAAAAACTTATAGGCTACCTAAAAATAAATCTTAATCTACTTAACCTACTTACGTCTAATACATACACATGCATACATATATATATATATCCATAATACTTATATACTTTATATATAAGTATATGTATATATATATATTTTTTTTTTTGTGTTTTTTATATATTTTTCTTCTTAAAACCTAACTTAAACCTAACTAAAACTATGTAAGCCGGCCATGGCTAAAAAAAACTTAGGCTGGCCCACTTTGCTTCACATGAAGCTACATATTACTGGAGGAGTTCGACGACGAAGCATCCTCCTCTTCAACTAGCCACCAAAAGTGTTGGTGCTGCCGAGCAACATCCCTCATGTCGTGACTCCCTACCGAACTACTGAACCGGAGACGCTCCGCACTGCATGTGCGACGTCTCTGTCGTAGTTGAGTCGCCTGTCCGCAGCTGTTCGAGCGACGTGAAGATTAGCGGAACCGCCAATCTGTCCTGGATCAGACCTTTGCTATCTAAATAGAGGAACGCTTCTGGAGGAATAAAGCCGTCAAAGCGAACTCTCTCGTGATACATATAATTGGGGTAGTAAGCCCCGGATATCAGGTTGTTTGATGAGGCCATTGCTCTTGCAACGTGCCTTCGAGTCAACTTAATGACGAAATTGTCCACTCTTATTAGGTTCGCCCTATTGTATAAGACCTCATTAGGATAGAATTTTATGTACTCAGATTCTGGTGTTCTGTATAAGCGAATACAAGTCCTAAGACAAGCCCTCTCAAACACCCGAATCTTTTCCAATAAACTTGCTCTCACGTTGAACCACACGGGACATCCAAATACAAGCATGGGCCTGATAAGGGCCATGTAGCAGATTACCTTCACCCTCGCATCGAGTTGGCTGTTATAAAACAGTCTCTTTGTAAGGGCAAAAGCACCTTTGGCTCTGGCCAGAGCAACATCTATATGTTTGTTAAAATACAGATATTGATCTAGCCAGATCCCAAGGTATCTGACTACATTTCGACAAGTAAGCCCCACGATCGAGAACTTTCACCAATTCTTTCTGGTATCCCTAGAGGCCCCAGACAAAGGCGTCCTAAACAAAATGATTTCCGACTTCTGAAAATTGATCTTCAACTTCTAGTCATCGCAGAATCGTTTAATTTTATCGAAGTCACGTTGCAAGAGTATATTAATGACCTTAATCTTTGGACCTATTCTGTATGCGATTAAGTCGTTTGCGTACGCTATGACATGGTGAAGTGAACCTATCAGATCACTTGTGTAAATGTTGAATAGGATCAGCGAATTTACCGCACCTTGTTGCTGACCGCTTTTAATGTTAAATGCTCCAACAAGTCACATCGCCATTCTTCACGATCAACTGTCTACTGGAGAGCATATCAACAAGAATATACAACAATGGTTTACTAATGCCCAACCTGTCCAGCTTGAAAAAGAGTCCCTATAACCATACGGTATCGAAGGGTTTTTCCAAGTCAATCAGGCAGGCACCAGTGTACTGATTCTTGCCTTTGTTCCATTGGATATCAGAAACCAGTTTAGTCGCAGCATGAATAACATCATGCCCGGGCTTGAAACCGAATTGATCAGCCGGACCTATATGTTTGTCCTCAACCCACTTAGTCAGGACTATATTGATCACCTTCTCGAAAACCTTACAAATGTTTGGAAGGAGACTGATCACTGTATTGTTAAACAGAGTGGTATAAACGTCCACCGCTTCTAGTGGGAGATGTCGAAGCACAATGTTCGGTGTTTCATCGCTTCCCACTGATTTCTTACTTCTAAGCGATTCGAAGATCATTTGGAGCTCTGCCCTCAAAATGAACAGTGGTAGTAGCATTTTATTGGTGATGACATTATTTTCCATATTCTCGTCACTCAACTGGGTGAAACCCGAGTTCTCGAATCGCCAAATCACTATTTCATTTCGAAGGTAGAAATTGTGCACATGGACTCGATTTTCCAGGTAGTGGTTCGGGCGAATGATGTCATTGGCCTTATATACTTCCTGGAAAGTCGCCCCTATAGCCTTAACCTTCTCCTGCGTATCCTCGATTACAAAGAAGTTGTCATCATCAACAGCCTCATTTGTATCAATCCCTGCTGCTGTGAGTATGTGCTCGTTGTCCGTCGTTCGGGCGATTTTAAGACATGAAAGGTCGTTTTGATCTTTCCTCCGAAATATTTTATTTATTTGCGGGAACATATTCGGGTTGCTGGTGTTTACAGCCCGAATTTTTTTGTTTTTGGAGGTTTTTGATCGACGACTTCAATGTCACGATCTCCGGGTTTTGTCTGTCAGTAAACTGTCTGTACAAGGTTTTTACTCTTGACAGCAGCCTACTTTTATGTCGGTGCAATGCGTCAATTGTGGCGTTGCGGAATAAGTCTTCGTCGTCAGTGGGTTGATACCGAGGTATCGTTTTGTCCATTGTTCGTTTAATTGTCTCGTCCATTAGTTTTAGATACCTGTCAATCTCCTCGTTTGACAGATTTCTTTTGGACCGTGGGTAGAGGGAATTCGAGGAGATTGCTCTCGTCAGTATTCTGGAGAAGTGTGTCCAACGCAGCCTACTATGGTT